>JAHZNE010003342.1:0-37303 GCA_027744055.1 Callyntrura sp. NNG-2020
TTACACCTCGGCTATTACTACTACTACCACCACCAAAACTATGTTAT
This sequence comes from Callyntrura sp. NNG-2020, assembly GCA_027744055.1. Lineage (NCBI taxonomy): Eukaryota > Metazoa > Arthropoda > Collembola > Entomobryomorpha > Paronellidae > Callyntrura > Callyntrura sp. NNG-2020. Next base: position 48 of record JAHZNE010003342.1, read on the forward strand.
TATATGTGCTTACACGTATATAAAAAAAGTATGCTATTTTGTGAGTTTGTGAGGTAAAAACGAAAGGAAAAAGTTTTCTAAGTGCATAAAATACGTCGTCGCTTGCTCCCATTTTCCACAAAGTGAAAAGTCTTGCCTTGGCTCTGTTCTTCTTGTTTAATAGGAAAGAAAGGAAAATTTACCGGTATACTACTACTACTACTACAACTGCATACCAAACATAAATTATTATACGGCCAAGTATACGCTATAATCACAATAACAATAATAGTAAAACCAAAAAAGTTTTTTTTCACGTTCCAAACACATCGATACCTTAGACAGGGTGGGAGAGAGGGAGCAGAACGTACAGCTCCATTATATTAATGCATTTTTGTTTGGTCGGAGCAGTGAACCCGAACACCGAAGGGTGACATTCCCTTTTTCCCCGTTATTTGACAACATTTCATCATGAATCATGACTAATCAACTGTGTATTCATGTACAGGCCGGTGGTGTGTATGGGCACACACATACACGCCAATTCCTATGAATTTTACCTACTACATGCGTCGCGCTTTGCTTGCTTGCATGCTACATTTATTAATAAGGAAAATACTCGAGAACAGGACAACGTCAAACAGGAGCCGATGCAATATGCAAGCGAACCAACGAAATAATAATAAACACAAGAACAAGTCAGGAGAACTGCCTTACGAAAATGCCTATTTATTTGCAGTACCAACATTTACAAAGTCATTTCACTTCGTGTACATTTCTTTCCACCTCACTCCTCTCTCACTCTTCTTTTCCCTCTTCCTGACTTTTACGTCGCTCATTCCACTGTAAATTGCCTCTTTGCGTAAATCGCCCTTTCTGTGCATATTACTACGAGCAGTGTTGTTTATTTCTCAGAAAAGCCAGGAAATTAGGAAAAACAATTTTCCTCATCCGCGTTCACCGATACTCCTGCAGCAACTTAACAATTTACTAGAAACAAACACACAAACACACAATGCTCTCCTTGAAGTGACATGTACAAGCTGAACTGCCACCAGCATGAACATTTTCTTGTAGGATTTTGCTGAGTAAAAGGAGAAAAAGAGACAGGCGTGCTTTCTTATTTTCTCTAACCATCCGCATATATGACAAGATGTTGTAATCACGCTTGTTATGTATAACATTGGATGCGTGTGTATGTGCCTAGGTGTATGCATAATAATGCTTGGTGATTCTTTTATTACATTTTGGATTACTTTCCCCTCTTCAAAAAAGGAACCGCGTACCTGTCACTTTATGGGGTGCCGTTGCATGATTTAGTTACCGCAAAAAGTTGGGAACTGCCTTTCTCTCTCCCTCTTCCTCCCCTCTCTCAGTGTATGTGTGTGTAGTTCTAGGAGGTTCTAGTTGTAGCTCCGGGAGTACTAAAGGGGGCTTTTGCAAAATTACAAAGTTGACACGTTGAACGACAAAACATCAAGGCAATTTGTAATGAAATGATGTACCTATGGGCAAACATACTAACTTTGTTTGTCAGTGGCGTGTGCGGTATTTTCCAACGAACATTGCTACCATTTCTTGCTGAACACATCGTGCTGGTTTTAGTTTTATTCTACTTTCCAGGAACTCTCATTTCAGGAGATGCATCATGTCATCATTGAAAGTAACAGTCGTTATAGGAAAGGGAAAAAAGAGACCAAGGGAAAAGGAATATGCATTACTTTTTTTCCACTGTCAGCTACACGCTAAAAGGCAAAGAGCATAAATGCAGACAGCCAGTTCTTCTGTCTGATTACCGTAAGCATGCTGAAAAAGGTTGCTAAAACTGAAAAGAGAAGAGAACAGACAGTGAGAGAGAAAGGAAGCAATAAATAATAAAAAGTTTTCCCTGAAAATAACCCGAATGAGCCAGAGAGTGAGTGAGAGAGAGAGAGAGAGAGAGAGAGAGAGAGAGTTCAAGGGTGTACACTATGCAGCCAGCAATGCCAGCATGTGAGCTCTTCACTTGCACTAAAGATGATCATGATGATGACGACGACGACGACTCTGATAATAGAGTTTTGGTGGTCGTGGCAGAGCTCGCCGAGAGGAATTTCCCTTTCTTTCCTTTTTTCCTTCTCCACGTTTTCCAGCTAGCGTGGATGGCATCGTGATTCTACTACTATGACGGCGCCGACTACGACTAAAAACCATTACGGTTTTACTACATCTACACTGCGTCTAGTAGTAGTAATAGTAGTAGTTGTAGAAGTAGGACTGCGGCTGCTGCTGACACTAGTCTACAAGACACCTAAAACGCGGCATGTGGCCCGGCATGTGCTTTCAATTTTATTGATTATCATGCCATGCCCCTCTCTCTTGTCTTTTATGTTAAACCCTGGCATGGTCGGAACATTTCCCGACTTCCTTTTTCTTGGAAAGTAAAAAATTAGCTGCTGCAGCTATAATACAAAAGTAATGGCAGAAAAGAGGGAAATAAAATGCTGTGGCAAAATGCAGTAAAATGCCTGTCTCCCTTTCACTCTCTCCATTTATTATTTAATTAAACAAATGAAGTTGCTCATTCAATTAATTAGACGTGAACAACGCCACTCAACAGCAAATTAAACGAACACTTCCGGCCTTTCTGGCTGTTCGTTACAAACGCACACCAGCACCACTCATTTCAAGTTCAGTTTTAGATGCTCAACCAATAACTAATATTAAGAGTGAGGGGACGTGAACCGATTCGAATTCAGCCTTTTTGTGAGAGGGTAAGCAAACAACTCAAAAAATGAGGAAGCATTTGGAAAAAATGAGATTTTCTGATAAAAACTCTTTCAATGGAAATAATAAAGACGAAGAACGAAAGTAAGTATAACAACTCACTAACAAGCACAAGTTCTCCATAAACTTTTCGTGTAGGGACACAGATTGTACCCAAACTTTTTTCTCCCGCACACAGCTACTGTTGGTTATTATTACTCATCTAACTTTTTCGTGTTAAATTTTTTTCGTGTTTATCATCTTGCCTCGTCTCACCGTTTACACTTTTATCTCTCTCTCTCTCTCTCTCTCGCCTTGCCGATTACTTCTTGATTTCATGTAATCATAATAAACATTCTACAAGTTCAACCAACCAAAATTCCAGTTCAGCTTAATATATTTGTTCCCTTTCAATAATAATCAGCCTTATCATTATTATTATTATTATTATTCCCCGTCGACTATTGCTAATGCTAACAAGCCGGTGTTGTGTGTGTGATGATACGATAAATATACATGACGCGACGCTGTTTCTGGCTCAATGCTACGTGTGTGTATACGTACTCGGTGTACGCGTAAATAGTAAATACATACATACACAGATACACAATACAATAGACCGACACGGAGGACCGTGTTGATGATCATGCTGGCTTGATGTTGTAGATGATGGCAGGCAGCCGTCTCGGGGAGAGTATAATTTAGCATAACATATTTTCCTTTTCCTTTGAAATAGCATCTTTTCTGCCTTTCTGCATACCTGAGACCTAATGCCAGGCAAAATGAAAGAATTTAGAAAAAAAACTTATTAGAGACCGACGAACCGGCAACTGTTGTGAATACATATATCGAATTGAAAATACCAAGAAGTAGGTACCTAAACATAACGAAAACCTAAAAACTTTCGTACAACCTTTTTTTTCTTTCTCGTTTCTCGTTGTTCTTCTCTCTTAGACTACTAGTAAAAAAAAGGTTGACGAGATGGATGGATGGACAGGGAGAGAGAATAGAGAGAGAGAAAGAGAAAAGGCAAGTCAGTCATCAAAACGCAAAGCGAATAGGTAACGACTACGAGTACCGGCGTTTTGTTCCTTTTTTTCTTCTTGTCCATGCCCGTTTAAGTAAAATACTTTTACCAAGTTTTTTTTTTCGTTGTTGATATAATAGAGTGAATTTTTACTGTGTGGTGCTGGTCGGAGAGTTCGTAGTAAATAGTAATAGAGCAGCATCACCAGCAGTTGTAGTAGTAGTAATAGTAAACGCAGTTTATTCACACGCTTGTCCTTGGAAATGCACACAGCAAGGAGGATTCCATCATCCACAACCAAAACGAAAAAAATAATATCCGATCCTTTTATGTCTATATAGTATACCTATATACTATATACTCTGCTGTGTGTGCACAATATTAATGTACCTACATACCGTCATATACTTATACCAACCAACCGACATCATTACTTGAATGTTTTTATACGATATTATGTTCGGTGAAGATAGAACACCCTTTTTCATACATTTTTAGCAGAGTCTACCGAAGTACAAACGGACCAACTTACTATTTACCACTTTTAGGTACATTTTCTTTTCATTTCTCTCATAAAATATTTCCGTTCTGTAGTAAAACATTGGTTACTACGGTCCTTCCTTATATAATAGTGGTTGTAAATAGTAGTGGCGGCAGCTCTTCTCCAACGTCATTAAATATTCTTAATATAGTCGACGACGATGTAACCATTTTAATACATTCAAAGCATAAAAATAAGCTGCTACTTCTTGCGTTTATTATTTTGTTGCTTGCTCGGTGTACATTTACGTATAATTTTATTATGCACTGACTATCTATGAGCATATAAACAGGAGCTCGGAGTTGTAGGGTTTTATAATACGTATAATATACCTAAATAATAATAGTTTAATCCTTCCGAATTCTGAAAAAAAAGATACCCTAACTGCATCCATCTCACTACATAATAAATGAAATGCCAAAGTCTGCATTTTCTTTTGTATTTTGCTATTATCTATTGCTCCTTATTTCACTCCCTCTCCTGTTTAATTCTTGGCAAATAGAAGAAGAGTGAAGTAAGCACGAGAAAAAGGAAGAAATAAGAAAACGAAGAATGGGGATTAATATAAGGAAAAAGTTCTTTTTATCTTTATGTCCGTATCTTTTGTATTTTGTATACTACTCCAAAAGATGTTAGTTGAACAGACGGAGAGAAAAAGAGCGAGAGAGAGAGAGAAAGAGAGAGAGAGAGAAGTATACCTCATTAATGCTTTTATAGGAATATATCATCAGATCAGCGGTGGTGGTAGTAGGATGATGCAAACTTGTGTAATAGGGTACGGTTTAAATATGAACAATAATGTGTCTGCGTATCTACATTACTATAAAGACAGTCAATTGTCAGCATATAAAGTAGTAGGTATGTATGCATGTTTATAAATCTTTACTTTACAACAAATTTCATCCTGCTATCCTGCTTTTCTCGTTTATATAAGTTCTCAACAAAAGCTGTTCCCCGTCGTCACTCATATAAGCAATATATACCTATAAGCATGTCAGTTTTTTCTCTATAAAGTGTTACGTGAATTTTTATTGCCGATTCAACCTTCTCTCCGGCTAAAGTCCTTTTTACTTGAACATACAAAAAGGGACCTTTTCACGCATAACGACGCGTGGTATACTCCCCCGCCAAGAAAACCCCGTGTGGATACAACCTCCATTGTAGTATCTTCCTCGGGAATCATCCAGATTGGAAATTATTTTTGGGAAAATTTTGGCATTTTTTGCTGTCTCGCCAGACGACACCATTAGTGAACAGATCCACTGCATCACTTGCCTGATAAATTTTCCTACGACTTTTTTTGGGAGCGGCATTTTTGGTAATACGCTTTTACGCAGGCTTTACTATTCTACTACCACTACTACGTACGAACGACTACTACGCGGATAGAAGAGCGAGAGAGAGAGAGAGACTTATACACGATAGAGACGGCTTCGAATGGAACGGAATGGAAAGATAGGTTAGAGAGAAGAGACGAGAGCGAAACGACGACGACGATGATGATGATCAAAACTGAAAATTACACATACAGGGGTTGGTAGGACTCTCGTAGGAAATAACGAGGAGAGTAAGACTCCACTGGTGAATGAGTCGGTTGGCCCCCGAGACAGTTTCGAAATAGCGTGGGACTGTATCACTTGTAGTAAAGGCGTAAAAAGCACGCTTATATCTGCTTACACGTCCAAAAGTACCTAAAACGCGCAGAGGAAAAGGAGAGAGAGAAAAAAAAGAAACCCAGTATAAAACCAAGTTTAATGGAGTTACACTTTTACACACAAAGTATACTTTTATTACCCATCATCATTTTATACATACATTTTCATACAACTTTGTATGCTGTGCTGCTGCGGCTTTTATCACACACACACACACACACACAGCTCCATTCCACACGCTACTCCTATGCTGTTGATGTGTATGCTCAATATTACTCCACGAAGAACAAGCAGTGTGTGCGCGCACATACACACTTGTACATTTTTGGACACACACAACATATTAAATTGGATTATATTGACGAGCGTCATCAGAGCAGCAGCAGCAGCACAGTAATCTTTTATATATTCAAACTGTTCCTATAAGAGATTTTTTTGGTATGCTTTTTTCTCATATACCGGCATCTCTCCGCCGCACGGCATGCACGGCACATGTAGCGCTGTGTGGAGGAATGAATGGGGGACCTGACAAAGATCCCTCTGAGGAATGCACTCCCATGATTTAGTATACTGACAAGAGGGTGGAACCTGGTGGGAACTTTAGCGTGGTGACGATATCGTTGATGGAAAAATTAAAGCATCTTTTTTTTTGCCCATGTACGAATCTGCTTGTGTGGGGGATCCTGTCTAACTTTCTGACTGAAATTTCACAGAACTCCACTACACTAGCCTGTCTGTAACCATATAGAACCTAACATACAAAAGGTTTTTACACGGACGTAGTACCTTGCGTATACAGAAGGTATAACTACGACGAATGCGTATTTATTACATAGAGAGTATGAGTTTGGTAGAGTTATATGCCTACCAACAAAACTGCTTTTTGCCTGACGAGGAGGAGAGAAACAAGATGCCTATGTCTGCTCCGGGCTTCGCTTGCCTCTGTCCTTTTCGACTTGAGTGCTTGTACGGAGTGCAACGCTCGTCTCGCCTGCCTTCGAAAAATTTTTCTACTTTTTTCTTCTCTATTTGCTGCAAAGCACAAAAGCTGTAGAGCAACGTGAATTCAGCATCATCATCGTCGTCAACAGCAAGAATACCATCAACATTATCATCATCACGACCCTATCACGACGATATATACCATAAAGCCGGCCGAATAAAAAAAGAGAGAAAAAAGTCACCTTCTTTTTGATTAAAGTCGCTTTATTGAGAAACAACAGCTTGTCGCTAGTTTGACCCCGACAAGCCGATTTGAGTGACTAGTGACCTGAGTGATTTTGTTACTACAAGTGTAGTCTTTAATACGGTGTAAAGAACAGCCGCGTACATGAACTTGTTCCGAGTTAAATTCCAAGAATTGTAAAGAGAGAAAAGTACTCAGAGTAGTAGTACGCGTGAACAAGAACAAATAAAGAACAGAGAGAATAATTATTATTATTGATTTGACTGTTTTCTTCTCTCGCCTGACACGGTGTACAACAACATAAAGAAAACAATTGATGCCGGTATGTCGCTATAAGCTGATGTGTGTTTATGTATGAAAGTTTAATGCCGCAAAAGAGGACAAGTGCACGGACTAAAAACAAAAAAGCATAAAAGTACACATTTTTTGTATTGTTGTAGGAAAAAGCAAAACCAATGCAAAAGTAAACAAATTACCGAGTTTTTGTCATCCTTGTATCGCTAAAAAGGCTGGAGGAAATGGGAAGCACGTTAGTTTCTTCGCCTATTATTGTTCAACAGCAGCAACAACCGTCAGATGACCTTATACTTCACTCGATAAGTAGTGCCCTGAGTCAAAGAAATAAGGTGAGTGAATGTTCCTCGGGAATACTGCCAGTTTGTTTTTGTTTTAGTTAATACCTGCTTTTTCGCCTTGTTCCAAAGTGCGGCCTTGTTTGTCTTTGGTATGCCTTTTCCTGTCAGTTTTGATGAATGATTTTAATGCCAGCCAGCCCTTCTTGTCCAGTAGTAGTGTGTGTATGATACTCCAAGTGACTCATCATCATCATTACATAGTTGATTATGATGGCAATGCAATGGTATGTCATCCTCCTAAGTGTATGTCAGGGAGTTAATATGATGGAACATAATATTGGTCAGCAAGAGCATATTGTTTGGTTTGTTAGTGTGTTCACTGCACATTTTTTTACGGATGAATGAATGGGTGCAATAAAATAGGAGGAGGATGCAGTATAACAGTGGTTGGTAATCATAATTGCACAAAAATGTAGCAAAAGGGATTCTGTTTTTTTTGTGCTCACACTCACACAAATTATTTTTGTGCCAGTGGCCGTTGAAAAAAAAGAAAATATCAAGTTTTTTTGTTAGATAAAGAGATATAGATCAGATCAGATCTCGTGAGTAAGAAATGAAATATTGACGAGGCTGTTAAATAAATAATAAATGAGACCTTCTGTGATTGTTGGTTTTTTGGGTACACATTCAAAAAATGAGTAGCCGTGATGCTGATGCTGCTGGTTGTTGTGTACCGTATTATTCTTTTTTAAGAGAAACAGTTTTGTGCTGTATAAAGGGAAAAATGTGAACAATCTTGTTGATCATGATGACGGTGATCATCGCAGATCACCAATATAATATGTAATATTTTTACACACAGAAACAGGAGAGGAAAAGAGTACCGTATTCTCCTGCTACTTGCTATTATTATTACCGCTGCTGCCACTATATTGACTATTACATGCCACCTCCTCCTATACATTCATTGTTGCTGTTCATTTTTTTGTGCTCATGATGCTCATCAATGATATTATTATTATTGGGTTTATTGGTTGACTTCGTTCAAGTACATACGTCATCGTCGTCACATAGATTAGGCATTGTTGAAAATAATCATAAGAATACGCTGTACAACAGGACGATCAAAAGTGAAGGGACGTTATATTTTTCATTTAGCATCTCTTTCTAAACTGTGCTGGTGGTGGTGGTGGTGCGGCTGCTGCTGGTGGTTACTTGATTTTGATATTAATAATAGTACACGATGATCATTGGTAAAAAAGAGAAGAGAAGTGACGAGAGCGAAGAGAGAGAGAGAGAGAGGTTCTTCTGTAAGCCGGTTTCCGTCGCTCGACATGTGTCTCATTTTCTGTTCTTGTGTACTTTAAATGCATAAAATATCAACCTTGTTCTTTTTTATTATGTTGCAGCAACACAACATACTTCTTCTTTACGGATCTCTTTTTCCCTTTAACATTTTTAGACACAATGTGCATATAATAATATGCATTGCATTGGTTCAGTTACAGTGGTGGTGCATTCTCAGTACTCTTGTAGTACCACAGAGTTTGTTAAGTTGAAAAAAGGGAATAAAAAAGATGAAGTGGTACTGCTATTGCTGGTTGCAGTAGAAAAGTAATACTTAGAGCATGCATCATCAACATATTATCATGAGAAATTCTAAGGAAGGGAGGGAATAAGCTTTGATCATCACATATCGTGCCTTCTCTCTCTCTCGCTCGCTCTTGCTCACTTTTCTGTCTTGATTCTTGATGCACTATCACCAACACCCTTGCTCCCCTCACAGTAAAAATGTTGCTACTTTTTCTATAGACATATTATTATTATTGTTGGTTTCGTACGTTGCATTGCCGCTGCACTCTCTGAATATAAAAAGGCTTCGAGTATATGAATGGTATGAAAATTCTCTCTAAAAAAAGAAGTATGCATGTATGTCTGCTGCATGAATGGTTGTCTTGTGGCGGTGATAATGGTTGTTTGTGTGGGTTGCCTAAATATATGCGATGATAACGATATAGGTATAAAGTGCTTATAACCTGATCTCTCTCGTTTTTCTTATATTTCTGCCAAAAGTGTGTGTAGCCGGTATATACATAACTGACTTTGCCATTTTTTATTGAAAGGTACATATCTCAGTTAGCGCAAACTGTTTTGTTGATGATGGGGTTGCTGTATGCGCTTTTTTGAGCTGTTGTTATTATCCTCTGGTATGCAGAAAAATATCTCCTTTTTGCCGGCTTCGCGTACTCAACTACCTATATGCGTTATCATTTTTCACCATATGGCGACCTTTTTCCTGAGGTTGACCTTAGATTTTGTGCCCTTAGCGCAAGTCTCCAGATGCGTACACGTGTCCCTTCCCTGATTTTGTAAGAAACTTGCCAAATTGCTCGCTGATTTCGGCTAGAATAGTCAAAATATATGCATCATAAAATGATGATTTAGGACTTCCTAGGAAAAAAATCCGTTAGTGCAAAAAGAAACATGACTGCATAACATACAAAACACATCGTTCTCTCATCTCATTATGTAGTTTGTATCTTGAAAACATACATAATATCGAATTCAAATGCTTGTTCATGGTTCGTAAAACATTAACTGTTTTTGTGAAGAATAGGAATAGAACAGAGCGCACAATGATGTGCAATATTTTCAATGAAATTTTCAAAATACGAAAAAAGTACCAGGGCAAAATGAAAATAGACACGTAGCAAAAAGGAATGAATTGACTGTAAAAGGAAGGTTGTTCATTCATATAATAGCACACACGCAGCCGACTAATTTTTTATTGCTTTTCAATAGAATTTTCTTTATATATTTTTATAGTATTTTGTGCTGTTAGTAGGCAATGGTGAGTGAGCGGAGTTGAATGGCAAAATAAAAGAATGTGGTGGTCTCAATGAAATGAACTTGAAGGAGATCAATTGGAGTATTATTTACAATCCATTATTTAGCTAAAACTTAACAGCAGCAGCGGTAGCACATAATATGCAAAAATGTTTTAACTTTTTTAAAGCGTGTAACATGAGAGCCAAACATTCATTTATTTAAACATTACAACACTTTTTAATAATACTACAATATCCTGCTTTACAGTTGTACTTATTTTGGCCTTGCTTCATATTTACCTTTCTTTACCACAAAACACATTATACTCGACTCTCTGCAAGCGGATAATGCAGCCCAGCAATATGTGTCTGTGCTACTTTGAATGAAAAAGTGAAGGCTCTGTAACATATTACTCGCTTACACACACTACTGCCATATGGACACTAATAATAAAAGTGGCATTTATAAGCCATCATAGTCATCATCATCATCATCAACAACAGCATCATCTCGTTATTCACTCACGTCTCTGCGTTATTATTATCATCATCATCATCGTGCTATGCTTAACTTAACTTATAATAATAATAATATAATCATTACTTTGCTTTCACAATTTTTTGTCATGAAAATATGATGACGATAGTGATGATGTGGTGGTGTGGAGTTTGCTACCCACCACCACTCTGGGAGTGCTGCGACATTTATCATTTTCCCTCTCTGGTTCACGTCGTTTTGATTGTTTGCTGCTACTTTTGCTATCTTTGCTGGCTGCGTATTGTGTTGCTTCTCGTCAACAGGCTGCTGTAGTGCACATCGCCGTTGTTGTTGTGAAAGTATGTACGTACGTAGTTGATTTTGAGTCACCATATGGAACCCTTTTGCTAATAATTAAATCTCTCTCCGTGGAATGGAGTTGTTTATCCTGGTTACGTGAGCATCAAGAAAGTGGCAGAGGAATGAAAATAGGAAGCTAGCAAAGTGCAACTTTGGCGAAATGAGTCTTTTATATTTGTGCGATTATGCGTATATTTATGTGTAGGTGTAAAGAAAGACGTAGTAAAGTGCTCCTGCTGCTCCTGTTTTGCTGTTATTGTGTAACCCACCACCACCTCCAACTCGGAGAAATGATGGGCTTGTTTATTTTGTTAGGGAACATGGAAGAAAGCTTAGGGCGTCCATATGGACACGCTTATTTTTCTCCAGCAGTAGCATAGCTTTGCCGAAAATGGCTGCTAGCTGTGTTGTATGTACGAAGCGTCTCGTCTTTCTTACGACGCAGTCGGTTTTTCGACATATGGAATATGTAGAGCGAACGGATGTGACTTTTTTGCCTGATACATGCACGCCTCACCGCACACTTTCCATACCGTTCTCGTATTAAGCAAATTAAGTCACTGCCAATTCCCTTCTACGACTTCACGGTATTCTCCACATTCATTATCTGTATCACCATCAGCAAATACCACTCATTTGGATAAGAATTGGCTTTAAATTAAATTTTCCAAGTCTGTGGATCCTTCCAATTACATTTAATAACGCTTTGATGCTTGGCTTAAAGGCAAATTGCCATCACGCTTTATTTTACGCTCAGCTTTTCTTCTTCCCTGATAGAAGTGGAAAATGCAAGTTTCCTACCGGCCGGTGAGTAAGCTACATACAAGCCGGCTAGATAATATTGAAGTGAAACTTAATTTTTATACCTATGCTGACGGCTGTAGTAATGTTACACTGATGTATGAATGAGCACAGGAAATGGCAAATGAATACCGGAATATCATTCAAATGAAGTGCTGCTGCTTATTATACTGTGCGACTAATGGAACGCAACGTGGGTTGAGCAATTGACATTTTTTTCAAATCATCCAACACAAGCAAGCACGTCAAACATTTGCAAATGCGTTGATAATTCTATTTATGGCAATTACGAGAGAAAATCCAGGAAATGCATGCAAATTTGTTTTTCCTGCTTATTACTTTTATTTATCAAGCACAGCACACGGCCGATTTTTTCCAAATCAACAATTTTCAAGTATGCTGTTTCATATGTACCAAAAAGACACGAATAACAAGGATGTTATTTATTTATTAATTTTTTATTGATACAAGTTTCCACCAAAAAATTATTAAGGGTAATCGTCATCGTCGCTTTCATATCATTCTGGTAATCTACCTGCATTACTTTAATGTAATGAAGTTGCAATTTATTATATTTACAACACGACGATGATGATGATTTATGATTTATTGTGAGAATTATATTGCAGTTGAATTTCTCTCTCTCTCTCCATCTCTCACTCTTGAGTGTACATACACGCGGGTAAATACCATCATTATCATCCTTATTCCTAATAATTTCATCGGTTATCATATTATCGTCAGCATTAACATCAACAACACCAGCTTCGCCGGACGCCTTGATGACCGGCATTTTTGCACGAGTAGAGCAACCCAATCCGTCAACTAAACACATGCTAGCTGATACATTGATACGACGAAGAATAACGTTTGCTCTCTTCTGGCTTATCCTCTCATAGTCTCATTAATTAAACACTGTCGCATTTTATGCGCTTATCTTCTGTGAAACAATTTCTCTCCTGTTGACTGATACGGTGATTTTGGTCGACGACGCCAAGTGTGCAAATATTAGTCTGTAAAAAATTTCATTCGGTTTTTTTTGCAAAAGAGCAAACAAGATAAGCTGAGAGGGGCACATGTATACAATCTATACCTATTACAGTTTTTCCTGGTACTCAGATGGAAGGTCTTATGTGGAAGGTAAAATTAAGGAGTCAAATAGCAGACAGCATCAGCGTTGCAAAGTAGTCTAAAGTCAGCACATCTCATTCAAATGTGTTTGACGAGCTTATCATAATAAAAAAGTTGAAAACCTTGTGTTATCAAACAGGCTCGCTCTCCGTGAGGTTATTCAAACGAGTAAGAAACAACCCACTGAAAACTTATCGTTCTTCGTGTACAGAGCAGTGAAGTTGGTTGGAATTTAGCCTATTCTGATTTGATTACTTTGACGAACAAGAAAAGAGTGGTGGTGGTGGTGACGAGTGGTACATGTGAACGAGAGAGAGAGAGAGAGAAGAAGAAGAAGAAAAGTAAATGATAGACAAAGCAGCAGCATTCTCGTCTGTTAAATTAGGTTGGTGTTTGTTGCTAACTACTTAATAAAAATTCTATCAACCTCGTCTGGAATTGGGATGATGATCGTGGAACGAAGTCAAGTAAAAAATCAAATTATTTTCTTATCACGTAGAAATTGTTGTATGCGTTAAATACTATGTAGTTGAAGTAGCAATGATGATGATAGAATGACATTTTGCATACATTGTATCCTTCGTGTCGAGATCGACCTGAACAGGAGGGCAGGATTTTTTTCTTGATTTTTTGAAGTGGTCTATTTGTAAAAGTAAAGATATCACGGCCGACCGACCGATCGACACTGTTTCAATAATAAAGATATGAGCGACGTCATGAAACAAATGAACAAAATTATGCTTAACTGCAATTTGGTTCTTCGGTAGTTGTTAATAAGCAAGAACAGGATAGGTACCCCGGCTTCAGGTTAACCTGGAAAGGTTACCATTTTTTTATTCTTGTGACTTGTCGACAAAGCTCCTCGACCTGTGGTGGCATTTTTATGCTTCCTTGAGGCTTATTAAAATAAAAGGAGGAAAAATTTCAAGACTCTACGAGCAATTATTTTAGGCTAATTTAGAATCATTGAAACGACGTTCCACTGACTGATACAAGCACTTAATGGTGATTTTCTGCGGTGTACATGTATCGATGATGATACGATTTAACTTTGACGATGGACGATGATGCTGATGATAACATCACAACATTATATTAGTTTACTTAGGTTTGTTTCTTCTCTCTTTTGTGGGCTAGGCTAGGTTAGGTCGAGTATCATCATAACGAACTTACAATATACCGACCGAGAGAGACCCAATTTTATTTACATTTTTAAAGAAGGCGAGTCATCTCATCATGTCGTATTTATGCTATTTTACGGCTTCTTCGTCATTTCACCTTGGTTTTTGGTACCTCACTTAGATGTGATATGTGCCTTACTACTCTATACAATATTTTTTTATCTTTTCCTTCGTAAAGAGCAGAAAACGCGGAGAGTCGAGCTATTGACTGTGCCTCCTTTTTTACCCTCATATGTGCAGCTCTTCTCCACTTCATTTCTCTCAACAAGCTTATCTTTACGAGGATGATTTTCGTTAAGATTGTTTGCTATGCGTTATTTCGGGGGCTTTGGTTTGAGTATCACCACGATATCTCGAAAGGAAAGAAATAAAACAGTTCATAAATATTACTACACACCGAGACGGAATAATGGATGTTATAAATACACAACACTTGCCGTGGTTTTCTCGGTGCACTGTGTGTGCTCTGATATTATAGTAATGTAATGAGATAATAATATGGTACCAAAAACCAAGCATGATCGACTCCATCTTTAAAGAAACGGTACAGCTTTTAGGATCCTTCTTATATAGAATCTATCAGAAAAGACGTAAGGGAAGCAGTATAAATGTAACGGAACGGATGTAGGTACATACAAGGAGACCAAAGGAGCGTTGTCCTTTTCTCGTTCTCTTATGCATCTTCTTTTTTTCTTTCTAAGAGTAAAAATAGCCTGCTTGTCAAGAGAAAAGAAGGAGGAGGTAGAAAACTAATATACATAAAGCCGGTTGTTGTTGGTTTACCTGTGAGTTTATGCATGCCACATGCATATATGCATACTTTTTACGCTGGTGTGTGTGTGTGTGTGGAGTGTGGAGAGCTCAGTATATGTGCATACGCATACACGGCATAGTCAAGTATACCGAATACCGGCTTCCTCTCTTTTATTTTAGAGGAGAGAAAAGAAACGTGTGTGGAAGGCACGTTTCTAACTAAATTCATAAAATATATAGTTTTTATTACATCGTATGCTATTTTATGACACAGAACAAAAGGTAAAGTGTCACCAGCAAACTGTTGTGTGTTGGAGTGCTATTTTTCGTCAGGAAGCGTTGATGATGGTAGTGTAGAAGGAATGTAGCAGCCGGCGGTAATAAGATGACAGTTGACAATGCTGACTAACTATTATTTCTTGGTAGAAGGCTTGATATTTACTTATTAGATAAAAGATAAAGCAATAAGCGGAATCAGACAAGGGATGGTTGCGGGATGACATAACAATATTGATTTAATTATTATCTTATTAATGACTTGGAAAGGAACACTTTTATGCTTTCCGTTTTGAGGCGTTTACAAAGGGGTTGTGGCTGCAGCAAGTAAACCGCATAATATGCAAGAAGGAGGGTCTAACGGCAGGTGCGATAACTTTTTTCGAGTACTGTTTGCGCGGTTTCAAAATGCACATTGACGTACGCAGTCTGTGAATGTGGAACACACGAGGAGAGAGAAAACATTGGATAACATATATATAAGTATTTTTATCGTCATTATTACTGTTCGGGGCATACGAGGTAAAGAATGTGTCTCAAGTATTATGCGATAACGTCAAAATTGTTACCCACTCCACTCCAACAAACTGCGCACTCCTCTTGAGACTGCGGCTGGTGGTGTGCGAGAGAGAGAGAGAGAGAGAGAGAGAGGGAAAAACACAGACAAGTGTTTTATGTCGTGGGGGCTATTAGTAGCTAGCAGCAAGAGCAGCAGCAGCGGTGTCGTGGAACATTTTTTCTCTTATCATAATCAGTTTTCCGCCGACTAAATGCCCCATGTTGATCTTTCTAATCTGGGTTGAATGATTACTATCAGCAGTAGACTCCGATTTGGTTTCAACCTCTATCAACATCATCATCATCGCCATCCTTAGTCGCTCTTGCTGCGCGCTGACGTTCGCCAAGTGAGTTGTTCTGTTATTTACTCCAAAATATTAAGGCTACACACATAAGAGTTGAGTCCGTTGGGGTAGTTGTAGTCGTGCATTGACAGTTTGCAGCCAAAAAAAGTAAGTTCAACGTCTGGAAGCAATAAAATCGGTGGTGGAGGTGGCATATAAAGTGACATTCATTTGGATGATTGTTTTTTTTTCGTTGGTGTTGTTACTGTTGTTCGTGGAGGTTATCATCTTCCCATGCCTCCTTCCTTTTCTGCCTTTTTTATTCCTGCCACATAAATTCTACCAGAAAAGGGAATAACGATGAAGTTTAATGCACCGATAAAAGCGTGATTTCATAATAATAATAAAACTCTTCCCCTCCTATCCCGGTCTGGCTTGCGCTCCAATAGAAAAAAATATATTACCAATGTTATGATTATTGAAGACGATATGGGAATTACAAAAATACAATATGCGTTTTTGTGGTTTTTTGGTTTTTAGTTGTAAAAGAATATATAAGGCACATTTTTTTTATTTTTCCAAAGAGTATGGGTTGTTTATACACGGTAGATTTCCAATACTTTGGTCTAGTTGGTTGATTAAAGGCATATATATAAATATATGGCCATGGCCATAGGCACACAAACACTTACCGGTATTGTGTATTGTGCCATGTGTGCAACCATGCACTTAACTTTTTTTTATTTTAGTGGTTGATAACATTTATGGGAGACAGGAGTGCATATGATTTCAGATGGATATAGAGAGAGGGTTAGAGGGTAAAGGGGAATCTTTCTTTTCCGTAAGATCCGTCCACACTCTTCCACAATAAAATATACTACTGATCAAAATCTTTAATATTTCAGTTAGGTAATGACGAGTGGTTCATTCTTTGTGTGACTTTGTGTAAGCCAAAGAGCAAAAGAGAAATAACCTTTTTCCCTACATACTTTCTCTTTATTCCATAATTGGTTTCCTTTCCTTTGTGTTTTTAAACACACACACACACACACATTTTGGGACTAAGTAGTCATTTGATTAAAATGTATTTGTCTTGTTAGCTGTATTATTGCGTTGTTATTGGGCGGATATAGACAGATGATATGATGATACGCAGGGAAGGAAGAGGTTTACTTGTGGAGAGTTGAACGGAGGAATGTGTAGGTTTTAAATTTCTCTCTCTCTCCCTCTACGTATATTTACAAACATCACATCATCATCAAATGTGATCATCATCTTCATTTGCCGTCAAAATAATGCAACAATAATAGGAACAACATAGAAGAGTAAGTAGAGAGAGAGAGAGAGAGAGAGAGAAGAAAAACGTTTTGGTGTTTTTTTCTGGGTACGGCCGTAAAGAAGCAGAAAAGTATTATATTTTAGTCCCGACCATGTCATTAGTAAAGTGGAGTTATTCAAGTTGGTAATGTATAGAGACAAGTATTTTAGAAATACTCCACACGTTAAAGAAGATGGGGACGAGTACGTGTGAGTAAAAAAAATGAAGAAACATCTTGTATTCTTTTCCACATTGGAGCAAAAAGAAACAACTCGGTAAAATGTAAAATAATAATGGGTTTAGACAGGAGTATTCAGCTCCGCTTAGAAGAAGCCGCAGCGTAGTAGCAGTGTTCGAGTGTACTTACAGTAGGTAGGTACGGTAATAAGGTTACATTTTTGCTACAAAGCTCCTAGGAAGGAGAAAATGGATGAGGTTGTTTTATTTTGCTGAGGGAACTTGAAGGATTTAAACAGCAGCAGCGGCGCTGCGGCGGTAGTGGTGATGGTATTACAACAGCACTACGTTACCGTAGTGTAGATGGGTATTTTTTGTGAGGTGGCTGTGGTGGCGATGCCTATTTATATGGTGGTGATAGTGGTAGGTTGAAAAGGAGGGAAGCGAAGCAAAGAAATAAGAAGCGTCGTTTCTTTCTTTTGTGCGAGTCGTCGTCAGCGACTCAAACGCGCAGTATTATAACTTGTGGCTCTCTTTGCCATTGGAGCAAAACAGTACTACTGCGAGAATTAAACAGGGAGTAGAGCGCAGGCAGCAGCAGCGTATGTAAAAACCGGTATGATGATGATGGTGATGACGATGTTGATCACGAAGACAGCTTGTATGGTACTAATAGCGGAGTTCTCTCTCTCGCTCGCCGTAATGTCGTTTTCGCTGCTGCTAGGTGGATAGATTCGATAGGTTCTAGCATGCATCCTTGTGTGTATATGTTTTTTGCGTGTGTAGGCGACGAGATAAAAGAAAATTGGCAGTGTAGGGTAATATGTATGTTGCTGTTCTAAAAAGGCTTGACGTTCGTTCGCTGAGACAACAAGTCGGAAAACGCCAGAGAACAGCGCTGCTGCTGTTGCTGCTCCTGTACTGTATGTTTGGTGTTCGAGTATGCTTGTCTTGTTGTTTATGCTTACTTGGAATAAGAGAAATTCTACACGGATAGGCATATTTTTCTGCGCAACGCTGGGGCGATGTATATTATGCATGCATATTGTATAAGCGTGTTTTCCAGGGATCGTTGATTCCTCGAAAACGACGCTAAAACGTATATTTAGGTAATTGGACAATATGTGTGTGTGTGCTACTTCCACCTCCACTCTCCTCCAAAAAAGCGAACTGTGTGAGCTCAGCAAACGCGTTTAGCTTTGCTGTTGCTGAGAGGAATGAAAATAGACGGCTTCAAGTATTACGTACATTTTTCAGTAAAGTACTTAAGTATGCGCTGCTGGAGAGCCTTTTTAGTCATCCTTTCACATGTCGTGTCATGCACAAGCTTTATGGCTGAATTTAATCGAGGAATACCTCCACTCGTGCACTCTCCAACAGCAAAATGTGCCCATCATGTTCAGCGTTTTTACTGGTTACTCATCCTGTTCTAAATGCGGCATTTGATTGCTAGCAGTCCAAAAAAAGTAAGGTAAGAAGAGGAGATAGAGCGAGAGAGGGAGTAGCGTAAACAGCAACAAACAAGCGAGTTTCAAACGTTTTCTTTGTTATTAGTCAGAAAAGGAAAAGGACACGACAACTCACCAAGCTAGAAGATAGATTGATAAAAATATAAAGAAGGATTGCGTTGAGTATCAGTAGCAGCTGGAATTTAACTCGGCTGATGTGACGAAGACGAAAAGACATAATGACGCTCACTGGGATGATGTTGTTAGATCAAGTCTTTCGCTGCTTCTTGTTCGTGGAATATTTTGAGAGTTAAAAGAAAAGGGGAAAAGAACAGCATCTGTTTCTTTTGTGAGTGTTTGTTGTGTGAGTAAGAAATTGTTTAGATCAAGTCTTTCGCTGCTTCTTGTTCGTGGAATATTTTGAGAGTTAAAAGAAAAGGGGAAAAGAACAGCATCTGTTTCTTTTGTGAGTGTTTGTTGTGCGAGTAAGAAATTGTTTTGTGGAATAATCAAGTAAACTAAAGATAAGTTGACAGACAGGGGCACACATACCTACAAAACGAGTGGTCGGAGCCGTTTATAGAGAAAGAGAAACGAAATAGTGTGTGTATCGCTGCATAACGCAATTATAAAATTGGACAACAACATGCAGGAACGTTGCATGATATGAATGTGTGTGCTACTCAAGTCTTCATGTTGTGATCATCATAAGTCGTAATTACCATATTATTTAGTTTTTAAAAACGAGCAAAATATAATATGCCTGCCTAGTAGTGGCTATTTGTGTGGCTAGGCGTTAAAAGAGACAGACAAAAGTAGAAAAGTGGCTGACGTTGTTGCAGAAGCAGTGGTGTGGTAGTAGGAAAAGTGAACACGGTTAAATTCTACGTATTGCCGGCAACATCACATCACACATTTCGTTGTTTTTTTCTCTCTCCTTCTTCTTTGGGTTCTTGAGGTTTCGTCTTCGCTCTCGTCTTTTCTTCTTATTCTGCAACTACTGGCTTTGTGTGCGGTATAGTGGGTTCTCCTCATCGTAATAATAACTCAAACTGCAAAAGCCACTTGACTTTGACCGGTTGCTGCTCTCCTCCTCTGTTCTCGTAAGTTGACTTGGTGTTATTTTGTCTTTTGACAATGTAATTACAGCCCTTTTTCGAGAATTTATATTAGTTTCTGCAATGCAATTTATTCTTGTGTGTGAAGTATCAAGTACGGGTGCCATTTCGATGGTGCCAGTCGTTAATTGATGATATTATGTGTAATATATTTTATTGTGTTCATGAACATAGAGAGAGAGTTCTCCACACAAAGCGATTACACATAATTGTACCGTGCTGATTTTGCCGACTACTGATTTTTACTTGTTTGCCTACTGACTCAGTTACCCTCTTGAAGAACTCATCAATCTTTGTTCATTTTTCTGCACCACCATCAACAGCAAAAGCAGCCTTAATAAATAAAAACTAAAATAATAAGGTTTAATGTAAAATCCCATTATAACTGGACGGAACGGACATGTGCGACTCTCTGTATGAACGGTTTGATAAGTTGTTACAGCTTTTCGCAAATTTTGACCAGATCGTGTCGTGACTGCTTCGTGGAATGCATGCACTCACGATTCGCTTGTCACACTTGAAAATCTTATTTATTATGGCATAACATGGAATTACAGTGGAGAAGGATATGATTCATTTAAAAACTTTTGGACAGCATTGTTTTGCGCGAGAAAATAATTCATATTAATTTTTCAGTAATGGATTTATTGGAATGCGTTTTGCGTTCTTCTTTGTTTCTCGCTGCTGACGACTTTTTGGTGGAGCAGCCACACAGATATGTAAATTAGTTTCCTTTTATTAATAACAAAAACCAAGATAAAATCCCGGAGATTATAGCCCTGCGTTACGTCAGCTACTTGTTTGCTGGAATTGCTACCATCATATTCAAGGGCGTCATTGGAACTTGAGAACTTGCGAACAAGAAGGAAAAAAATGCAATAAAGACGGAGATGATGATGAAGTATGAAATTCGATTTGTTTTGTCTTTGAACTTGGGATCTCTCTCTTGCTTATCACTAAAAGTTTGGCAGGTTTTAAAAGGGATAATAATAAGCGTGGAGAAATATAAAACTAGAAAGTTTGCATTGCATCATTTATTCTCGATTTATTTCTTGAGATCGTCAATCGTAGCGTGTCGCAAATCTTAAAATGTGCCCATAAAAATTAAAAAGTTGTGATATGATCATGATGGTGGGAATGACGAGGACGGCGACGACGACGACGATGATGATGATGATTGCCAATGGATAACTCGTTGACTCTTATTTTTGAGAATTAGGCAGTAAATATATAGGCTGTTTTGTTGAGGTAAAGAAACCATTTCAGATTTATCTCTCTCCCTGAGACAAACAAAAAGTTTTCCCTTTTACTCTCCTCGCTCTTCAACATTTTTCTCACAGTCACTTTAGACTCTTTTTTGTGATACTTTTCACTCTTGCTTGTGTGTGCATGTGTGTGTTACGAAGAGGGACGGATTGTGGTACGTAAAGTCATTGCAGTATAAATTTTCTATTTTTTAATAGCGTTGCAAAATGCACGTACACTCGTCGTAAAACATCCGTCCAGATGGACGCCAATTTTATTGCATTTTTGTCTGTGGTACATATTTTCCTGCGATTACGCATCATTAGCTGTGCAGCAATAAATAATAATAGTAGTTCGTCGTGGTCTTGAATTTTACAGCACATTTTTGCAAGTTGCAAAACGTGCCGTTTCCTTGCGTTAAATATACCTAGTATTGTTGTACTTGTGTTGTTGAAACTTTCCTCACGTTTTCTTCCACGTACCACAAAACTCTCGGACGTATACCTACTTGCATACGTCTTCCGCTGTTGCCTCATTTGGAGAGAGGGGGAGCGTCCGTGGCTGGAGATAAGCCCACGAAGAATAAAGATGTTTCACGAAGAAGTGAGTCATTAAATTCCTTTCATATTTATAACCATAATCTTTTCATGAACCATATTGTTTGTTGATCGAGTGGAGGGGGAGGGGCAGTGTTTGGCAATCGTGAGCTCGTTATATCTAGTTTAAAAAAATGAGGGAGTTCTCTCGCCGTTCGAATGTTACGTAGTGTACGAACGTTTTCCTTTTTCTTCTCCATAAAACCCACATTACGATATATATCCTGTGCGACCACTTCTCCATTTTTCATTCTTTTGCCTTTGTAAAACGCTGATGACGCTTAAGACGACATTGTTGATGATGATCATGTTCATGACCGTCGCGCCGTCAATTGCAGCATGAATGAAGAGGATATGGATAAATGCGGTTTTTCATAATGATTTCGTGTGGATGATTATTATCATGTTTGATGATGGGACTAACATATTTGGGTCACTCATTTTGTGGGCGTTTATATATATACATTTATAAAATATTGAAAGCAGTAATTTGGTGTGCTGCAGTAACAGCAGCAGTGCGAGTTGGAGTGTGTGCTCAGTGTGCCATGTGTCGACGAACAAAACAGAACTGTAAAAATGCACATAAAACGCACATCATCACTATCATCATCTACTTAGTTTCGTCCTCTTGATCATCATCATCCTCCCATTGAGCTCAACCTAGTCCGTGATTATTCCATCGACATCGTTATCCATTGTAACAGTATTGAAAAAAAAGAAAAAGTAGCAGGATTTAGTAATAAAACTTACATTTATTAAAGGAAATTGGGAAATTATATTGATGATGAGAGGATTTGATGATCATGGGAATATTTGTAAAGTGGTTGGAAATGGAGTGTAATTGTCATCCATCTTCATAATCGTTAAAAAAGGTCACCACCACGGTGGTGCCGCCGCGCGTAGGTACACAATACAAAGAGCAACAATTTTACGACAACGACATCGATTGAAAATGAGTTGACCTCCGTTGTCAGCCATGTTGTTATACTGGTAGGTAATCTTTTTTGTTTACGTGTTGTAGGTACCCAACAAAGCAAAGCCGGCATTTTCTCTCATTTGTTTGTGGTGTTGGCTACTTGCATTTTGAAGCTACTGCACATGAATGAGTATCGTATTGTTATTACCTAACTACACATTCTTGAATGGATTAGATAGAGCAATAGGGTTTCGAAGAGTAGATCACGCCGTAAAGCTACTCTGGTGGCAAAGCGGTAAAAACGCCTGCATTAGAGTAATAATGGCAAAAGCAAAAAAAGGTTTTTTCCCTTTTGTGCTCCTTTGCGTTCATCATCAGTATGTCGTGTCAGCATATTGAAGCCAGCAAAGCTTTTCAAAGAAATAAAATGCTGGTTTCCGTTGTTGGAACTGAGGGAGAGGGAAAAAGATTAGACACGTTTTGAAATTGAGTTGATAGCAAGGCGCACACACAGTGGCAAATCTCTATGCTAGAGGCTATAAGGTGGCGTGGTTGATAGTATAGCAAATGGCAAATTGGCAAAAATTCATCCTTGTTATCGTTTTTCTCCTTTTGTTATCATTATAATGCGTGCAATAATAGTAATTGACATTTTTCTTCTTTGAATGCTCATAAAAGATATTAGGTACATTACACGAGTGCCCTCCCTCCATCCCTCCCCGTGTGTTAAAACTACATTTGTGGCTTTTTCTTGTGGTCAATCCCATTCCCTTTTTTGTGTTGCCTTGATTCTGCTGAGAATTTTTTTCTCCACCAGCAGCAACAAGTTCTACAGAAAATGAAGAAATAATTAGAACTGCCGCTGAGTTGAAGTAGTGGCAAGGGGAATAAAAATGTATGGATACAATCTTTTTGATGGATTTGCATAATTTGGCTTTATTTCAATTTACTTGAGGAATAATAAAAATTATTGCGAAGAACAAAGGACACTTTTTTGTTTAACTCACGATCAGCATTGATGAAGAAGAATAATATATGACTTTGTCTTTTGTGTTGCGCGCATTAGTTGTGGTGGTATATTGTGGTTTTCTTTGGAGGGAAGTTGATATATCACTTGATCGTTTGGTAAGATTGATTGGCATTCTCGTACTGCTACCCTGGTAGAGAGAGAGAGAGAGAGAGAACTCACGGTGATGTATGAAACAGCGACAGGAACATGACAGTTAATAAAGATGGATGGGTACCAAAGGGTTATCTGGGAATTAAAGGTAAACGGATGGATGGGTAATGGGTAGACAGGCAGAGAGGCAAGGAGGCATAAAGGTGCATAATATTGAATATCTCAGCAAGTATAGGCAGGCAGGATAAAATGTGTATGAGCATCATTATTATGCAGGCAAAAGACTCAATGGTTTTTGCATTGAGAAACCTCAAGAGTGAGAGAAGCTACAGCAGTGTAAGTGTGTAACCCATAATTTCAAATCTTTTATTGTGGGAGAATTACTTGTTAAATGAGCTAAAATTAGTAAAAAAGGGTTTCTTCTTGGTAAGCCAAGTCAGTGAAAAAGGGAAAAAGGAGATTAGTATCATCCTCGTGTCATATA
This sequence comes from Callyntrura sp. NNG-2020, assembly GCA_027744055.1. Classification (NCBI taxonomy): domain Eukaryota; kingdom Metazoa; phylum Arthropoda; class Collembola; order Entomobryomorpha; family Paronellidae; genus Callyntrura; species Callyntrura sp. NNG-2020. Next base: position 24,828 of record JAHZNE010003342.1, read on the forward strand.
TATCGGCTAACCAACTAACTACAATGTGCCAGCACAGCAGTAGTGCAATTAAGGCTAGGTCTTTATATTCATAATCATCTTTCAGCGTTATCATCAGCATCATGAGGTAAAGTTGTGAGTATTGTGGCGCTCATTATTACTACCATTACAATTAGCTGCGTGTAGAGGCTGTTTTGACTGCGATAGTGGCAGAGAAAAAACCGTTTTTACTCACACAACGCAACGAGCAACTGCGTGAATTCTTTGAACTTTTTGTATGAACAATTTTACGAAAATGTTGTTCACATTCACACATTTTGAGCATTATTATTATTAGTTATTAACATGATGATTTCAGTGTTGGTAATAATAATCTCCAACCACTTTTATTACTGTGCTTGACTCTTCCACTAAACGACTTGCATTTTTGGTTGCGTTTAACCTGCTATTTGTCTCAGAAGTATGATGGTAATACATTATCAAGAGAAGATAATGTTTATGAGAAAGATGGATATGGATAAATGATGATGATGATGTGAGCAATGGTCGGTTATTTTCAACTTGGTTTTATGCATTTCTTGCATGCATATCCCATGCAATATATAATTGTATACCTTTCCTAATTGAAATTCATTTCATTGGAATTGGAAAGTGGAACATTGAACGATCAATCCAAAAAGGTGTTTTCCCTTGCGTCTTTTCTTCTCTCCTGAAACGTACATGTTGAGTCTGTCTTGTCTAATGTCTGTCCTGCCAGAATATCAAGTTGATAAACACGAGACTCGTTTGGTTTGCTGATATATTGATTCAGATGGTCTCTGTCTGCATTTATTTTGTGGATGCTCAATGCAAATGAAAATTGCTCACTTTGTGTGTGGCATCCTCTCATGTTTGTACTTGGTATGTCTGCCGTATTGTTGCTACAAGTGCTGGGATTATTATTATTATTACATTTTTCATTGGACAATATGGACAAAAAATGTTCTTATTATTAATAACAATAATAATAGCCATAATTTTTTATTCATACAATTTGTCAATCCTCCCCCCACCAACGCATTTGCCATATATTAATATTTTTAGTGTGCTCAAGAACATACCGCGGTGGTGGGGGAGATTCCCGAGAAGAGAATAATACATGTTTTTTTTATTTATAAAAATTGTTCTAAGCTAATGGCTGAAAAGGATGTGAATTGTTCAATAACGCAATTGAGCGGAAATGGAGCATGCATCGTGCATGCAATGAAATGCATGAGAAAAAAATAAGCCGGCTTTTATGCTTAATTTATGTGAATGTGTGTGTATGTACAGTTTTGTACGTTATTGCTTTACGGCTGCCTTTCTTGCTAGGGATTTGTCGATGATGATCATCATAATATAATGATGATGATGATGTCGATATAATAGTTTAGTAGACAAGAGTAGACACAGAGACAGACACACATATACTCCCATCACAACCCATATATCTCTCTCACATAATCATCATCCCGTCATCATCATCAACATATCAAGCTCACAACGAGAAAAACAACGAAGGAGAAAAAAGAAGGAGTAACGCTAACGTTACATGCAACTAAGCCCTCTATATAGACAAGAAGAATGAACAAACATCTCTTTTTACACATAGGACGTATGTTGTATGAGAACAAGTTTGCCGGTATATACATCACTCTTCGCTGTTATATAAAAGTATATAATATAAGCTCATTTTTATTATCATTATATACTGCAAAAACAACGTGTCTGCTCGTCAATTCTTTCTTAGGGTTATATGTGGTGGTGGCGTTATAAGAGGAGTATAACTTGGCGTGGTGTTGTGCCAGTATACCGGTAACCGGCCTTCATTATATAAAAACTCAGTCCATTTTACACTTTCCATTTATGCCTTTGCATTCATTACTGTTTTGTTGTACCACCGTACTCTTCTCCATTAACTACTTGACATGTTGTGTGTTGTGGGGTTCATACATTATATTTTTGCATTTACATGTTTCTCCTTGTTGGCATTTCGGATGGATGATGATGGAAAACGGTTAGTGGTTGAAGTCATTGGGAAAAGAATAAAGTGTGTGTATGTGCAATAAGTAATAACTATTAAATGTGTCGGTGTATGCGTAAGTGCACCTATTATATGCATGTATGTATGTGTTTATGTATGTAGGTAATAATAATAATAACAATTGCTGTTGCTATAATGTGTAATGTGTTGTGTGTGTGTGTGTGTGTGTGTGTGTAATATTATGCAAAGAGCACGCGATATTGTACCGTGATGTTCATTGTACCACCGGCATCTCCCCACCACGTAGGTAGAAGGTTGGATAAATTTTAAGTTGGTCTGGCTGCTGCCTGCAATATTTTTGGAAGAAAGAAAAAAAGGCTTCGTTATTGAATAATTTCGTCATGACGTGACACAATATGATATGGCCTTCTTATATTCTCGTCTTATCCCCAGCACCAACACCACTAATCATTACTCGTTACTGCTCTCTAAGGGATTACCTTTTATAAAAACGAATTTGTGTGGTGTACAGGCTAACGAATAAATAAGGGATAAAAAATATTGTTAGTTACTTGTTACCAGTTATTAGGCAAGCTGTTGGATGCATGAAACGAGGAAAAATTAAGGCCGTGCCAGGTGTTTGGCTTGGGACAAAAAGGGTATTTTTTTCCTTCGAGAAGGATAATGCCAGGGAGAAGCAAATACCGTCTCTGGAGAAAATGAAAGCTTTTAAAAACTGTTATTTAATAAATGAGGCGATAGTGTTGGGGGAATAGATGGATTGCATGATTATCATCAGCCGAAACGCAACGCTATCACCGGCCCCTTTTTCATCGAATCTCGTGATGCACCGGGCCTTCTCTCTTTCTTGCTCGCTATTTTCTTCCTCGTCTTTTTATTCCAAGTGAAGCTATTTTTCTAAGAGATGTTGATGTAGCGTTCAATCATAAAAAAGGTACTGCTTCTTATAAGGAAGCTTTATTTTTGTGTTCATTATTATTGCTGTCTTGAGTTTGGTCAGGTTTAGACAGGTATTGCGTAGTATTATCATTACGAGTAAAGTGTGTGAGGGATCTAACGGAGGGTACCTTGGGACTCCCCACTCCCCGGCATCATAAACTAACATCTGGATGCCGGTAGTAGGTAGTTTGGCGTGGCGTTGCTTGGTTTGGTGGCTGATGATAATGATTATGATAATGCTTTGAGATACACAGCAACATGCAATGGAAGCGCATAAGGAAGCGATAATAAAAAAAATGGACGCGTTATATTGCTTCTTCCTTTTTTTCTTTGGCGTTGTTGTTGTTGATGATGATTGCTGTTGAAAGAGGAAAAAGTTTTTGTTCTCAAGTGAAAAAAGGAGTTGATGCGGGGCCCCTCAGAGATTTTTCTCGGCTTTTGTTGCGCTGTTGCAATGGTCCTTTGAGAGAATTTTTGGACCCTTTCAGACTTTGGATGAATCGAATTGTGTGTGAATTGAATTGAATGGAAGAAAGACAGAGAGCATTTTCAGCTTCCTTTTGGTTATGTAATGTAGAGCAATCGCTCCTTGAGAAACTCCGTGCAGTGCTGCAGTTGCACTGATTTCTAAAGAAACCCTCTGAAATTGGATGAAATTCTGTTTTTGTTCGAATGCCCTTTCAGTTCCGTCTTTCTACTGGGTCTTCTGTATTGCATGAATTGCTCACACACACATACAATCAGTTATTCCTATTCCCCATCCAACCATCCCTTCTATTGAGGGATTTACTGGGCACTTACAATGCACCAAAAAGCGGCTGTATGATGCTGAAAAGATGATAATTATTCTGATATTTTGCTCTGGTTAAAAGATTATGTATTGCGTTACGTATCAGTGAGCAAAATTGTGTAAAATGATAAGGTGAACAGCTTCGCTTTTTTGGTTTCCCCGGCGTAACTTGTACTTTTGTGATATGAATTTGATAAGAAACAAAAAACACTGTCGAAAAAAGGGTCTCTTAAGTGAACTGGGAGTAGTAGTGGCAAAAGACGTTGGGATCATCAGAGCAGGGCAACCAGAGAAGAGAGCAAGGAAAGGTCACTTGTAGCGTGTATATCATGTAGGCTACTTATATAAAAATGTTTCACTCTTCTGTACTCGATCACGCTCCTGATAAAATGGGTAGGTACATGGTAGTATGGGAGATATTTTTTGGGGTAGCAGCAATGGCATAACATATTTGTTTGCATTTTACATAGTTGTTTTTTCTCTTACTTCCAATGAAAAAATATCCCTGCTTGTTCGTCAATTCAGTTTAAGGGTCCAACCAGACCAGGAAAAAAACACTTGGTTCTTCACACCATACCAAACACTCTTGTCCCGTCAGTCATGTACCATGTACAGTTTATTTACTGAGGTACTCGTACAATTTTTATTTATGAGCGTCTAGTGCCATGATTCTTTACTTTAGGATGACTTATATTGGTGGTGGGCAAGTTAAAAACAAGACGAGCAGCAGGAGGTTTTCAATGAACTGGTTTATACTCTCTTTTCCATTTCATTTTGTTTGAATTGTAAAAACGTTTGTGCTCGATTATATTGGCTTTTGCCGTTGTATTTCTTTTTTACGCCGTTTTTCAAGTGAAATGTGGAAAAATACGGTATGTTAAAGATAATAATGATGTTTATATGGTGCCCCATACATGTATAGTCGTAGAGGTGTACCTACCTACATGGCAGCAGGAAAGGAATGGACAATCCTAATGTATAAAAAAATAAAAATGAATGAGTCGTAAGCACGTTGCGCGTTTTCTGTGGAATAATATTTTTTGTCAAAGATCACTGAGAGCATGAGTAAGTAATTTAAAATAAAAGCAACAGAAGAAGCTGAGGGGAGAGATGGTCATAATGATTAAATTATGAGAAGATACATCATATTAGCAAGTATGCATTGGGACATAAGGGAATGACTAAGTAGGAAAGAATGACATGCCTCATTCAGTAATACCCAGCTCGCAGAATAGGGAGAGACCAAAAAAGAGGAGAATTAGCATTTCATATGGAAATGAAATTGGAGGAAGATGAGGATGCACAGAGGAGAGAGAATTATGACGACGATGAGAAGAGCGCACGTTTGGCATTTAAATTTTATATATTTTAAGAGTCTTTGTGTGTGTAGGTAGGTAGTTGCATGGGTTGTGAAGAGTAGTGACTCAAAAGCAAAAGAAAGGAGAACAGGAGTTGGAAGAGAGAGAGAGAGAGAGAAATGAAAAATCAAAGTGCAAGTCCATATTTGGTTTATTAGACCATTTCGTTCAGTATGGAGCATTGTACCCTGAAGATTACTTCTCTCTTTCTCTTTTTGGTTGATTGTTGATTTGATTGGGATTTGATAATGTAGCATGATGTACATGTATCCACACGAGAGATATGGTGAAGAAGTGGTAGTGATTTGATACTTTTAAAGGTGTAAAAGGAAAAGCCGTATGGGCTGGGATTTTAAAAATGTACAAGTTGTGAAGTCTTCTTGAACCCGATGAAGAGGATGAAAAGAGAGAGAGATTGTGAGATAGAAACGTTGTGGTGGTTGGTTGGTCGGTCGGCAGGATTGGTGTAGGTTCTTATTTTCTTTCGATGCTTGTTGTGTTGCTTGCGGAGGAATGAATGGGAGGATGACGCTTGACTGCGCTTATTATTATTGGAAGACTATAAAGAGAACAAAGGGAGAGGAGAGAAGAATGTATCTTTTCATTTTGGGGAGTATGATACATTTTATAGGTGGTTGTAAAGGCGAAGGTCTCATGCTGACACGACACGAGTTCACCAAAAAGTTACATAAAAGCAAATGATGATCCCTTCCTTGTGGTGTATCCCAGCATCCCTTGAAAAAAAGTGGCTTTACTTGAAGCCTCGTTTCTCTGCTGGCAGACTATCATCATTATCATCATCACATAAATGTATTCTCATGTGCTTGGAGCAAAATGCCGGTAATTTTGCTGTTAAATGCCCTTCTCACCGTGACTTTAGGCTAGGTTGACGTCGTTGTTGCTTGCATTGAGCTGACCTGCTTGCTGCGGGGGCATTGCATGGTGCTCACCACCACTTACCTTCTTCTTACTTGTTAAATTTATTTTTAGACTTGGTAAATGCATTATTATGATAATTTGTGATCTATTTTTGGAATTAAGTAGAAATCCTTTTTCTTGAACCCTGATTATTGCTGTAGGCAGTTAACCAAAGCATAATGGGAATAATAGTTTATGAATTTACATACATACACACACGCATTTATTCATATTGTGTGGACTCGGTAGGCAGTGAGTGTAATAAAAGTAAAGTGTTTAGGCAGACATTCCTGGAAAATAGGCACCGAGCCTAGTTTCGTTGAAAAGGAGACAAAGAACTTGTTTGACTAAGGTGGACAATAGGGAATTGAGAAAGTTTTCATGTTGACGCTTCAGCATTTTTCCCGAATTGTATGTAATGTTAGTGACATTTAAAGAGTACACGTCACATTTCATCTCAGACAAACGAAACAATAAAATTTGACTTCTTTGAATTTTGTATGAATGAGTTTTATGCATTTTTGCTCTTTTGAAATGTAGAACTAGTTATCCCATGCTATATGTGTGAATTGAATTATTTTTTTCAAAAGAACAAAGCGGATAGCGCAAGACACTAATGAACCTTTTGTTTTCCTTGAATCGTTAACTTGTAGATGTCTACTTCAATGGGGACAGGAAACCGGCGAAAACAAAAACACTCTAGCAGCATGTGGATGAACGTGGACGATTTTATGCCCATGCCAGTGTCTCAGTCCACATCAAGCTCTTCGTCTTCATCAACCTCTTCAGATATGACTTTACCCACTCCTCCACGATCACCCAGTGCAGAAATTGGATTCGAAGACACAATGAACGAATACGACGATGAAGAGGAGTATTCCAGAAGTCAGGGAATTCCAGAACCACTTCTGGATGATCTGTTAGAACTGTGGTGTGAGGAAGCAGATTTTACAAACACCGGAGATGGCTCAGAGGAAATCTCCATTCATAATGCGCTGACAGAACTTGGGTTTGACCCACTGGTGTCCAATGGTAAGTATGTCCTACAAAACCAGTCGTTAGATTGATTGACACAAGCAAAAATGTTCTGGAGCATTATGCTAATCTCCTTCCTCAAATTTGTATCGTGCAGATGGCCAAAATGACGGCATGTCAGAGACAGAACACGCAGAAAGTATGATTGACCATTTACTGGCTACATGCAAATCCAGTTATTTGTCTCCTCCTCCAACAAACCCATCCTCTCCAAAAATGCAAGCAGATTCAGAATTTGAGGAGACGTTTGTATTGAGCTCAGTCAAGTCAGAAGTGTCTGACAGTAGCAGTAGTAGCAGTGTTACAGAAGAGGTGGAAGAGGAAGTCATCACCACTGATGACGTGATTGAGCATGAGGAGAAGTATGACATCAAAGTGGAAGAAGTGGAGGGAGATAATGCCGGTGTAGATGGAGTAGAAGAAGAATTAATTTTACCTCATCATCATCAGGATGAGGTTTTGCAGAACCTGATCGACTGCAGCGATGGGATGATGAACTTTGAAATTGACGAACAGTTATTGGTAGAAAACATGGACAAATTTGATCAAACGTACGATCCCGTACAAGCCATGTCTGAAACAAGTAACTCTGCCGCCAAATCTGTTGAAAAATTCATGGATAGTTTTAAATCAGAGCCTATTGACAATGAAGAAGAAATCATTGGAGATCAGATTCCTGAAGATGACGATAATAATTATGACTTATTTGGTGAACCTAAAACCAAAAAGGGACGCTATGATTTTGACGACGAGTTTCTAAACGAATTTCCAGACATTAAGCAGGATTGCATGTGGAATGGATTCTTGGGAGGGGATATGAATTTAAGCCCATCAGCAATGCTAGGAGGAAGTAGCTGGAAGCAAGAGTACACTTTTGAAACCCTTTTTGAAGAAAAAGAAAAATTGGAGGTCAATGGGGACGGAACCAGCACGAATGCTGCTGCCGCTACCGGCAGCCAAAATGTCTCAGCTACTGTGGAAGATGTTAAAATTGCTCAAAAGGTTGAAACTAAGGACGATATTGCTGCGAGACTAGCTGCTGAGGAAGAAGAGAAAGAAAGAAAGAAACTGGAAGACTTTAGAATTGCTTTTGATAATGATCACCGGTATGCACTCACCTATGACGATAGATATCTGAAGGATGTTGCCAATAAGAGTAAAACGATGTCGGCTTCCTGCGCGCAACCGAGGAAAGTAATTCAAGGTAAGAGTCATAATCTCAACATCATCCTAAGTTGCACTGAGGTGAAAATGTGCAAACTGGTTTCTTCTCGCTATTATAGGAAATGTGATACGATCTAACGAAATGTTATCTTTGTCTGTGTATTATAGGAATCATTGTAAAATCAGACCCACAATCGGATAGAATTGGCGGAGGTACAGCGCCGAAAAAGACCAAGATTCTGGTTCCGCTGAAAGATTTAATGGAGACGCTGCAACAAAAGTCGTTCCTTGTTAGTCCACTTGGACCAAATAAAAAGATCATTCGATTTACAGGATCAGATTCCGTTAAAGGTACATATACACAACCAATGCTAACATAATGAATGAAGTAATTTTAAAACGTATAAAGAAGACAAGATAAAAGTAATCTTGTAATGGTTCAGCCTCATGAGATAAGTTGTAATTAAAGTTGTACTGTCATGTTTTATTAATCTGATTCAATCTTTTTAATGATAGGAGTCTTGAGTACAGCCAACTTCCAGTCAGCAGCAGCCCTCATGGCAGGTCAATCCGCAACATCCGGTAGCAGAACTATTACAACAGTTCCAACCAAGCCCAATCACAATGTGAGAAAACGGCCTCATACTCTAAAGTCTCCCAAAATTGAGATCACTCCAGCCCTCAGTCCTATTGACATGGACATGGATTCGAGTAGTAGTCCCCTCTTATCTTCCTCCATTGTTTCCTCCTCCACTGGTTCTTCATCACCCTCATCCTCCTCCAACTCATCTTCCTCCACCTCCACATCCACGAAAAAGAAGACAAAGGCTCACAACAACATGGAAAGAATGCGAAGAATAGACTTGAGAAACAGTTTTGATAATCTCAAGAAACTTGTTCCTCCGCTCGCCAAAATCCCCAAGTGTAGTAAAGTAGAGATCCTACGACGAGCTGAAGAATACATTAAAGGACTCAGGAATCAAGAGAAGCGCCTCATTAAGGAGGAAATGCAAGTCAGACAAAGAAATGCTCAATTGAGGAGCAGATTAGAAGCGACGAGTAGTAGTATGAATATGACTAGTTCAATTAATAGTAGTAGTAATATTAGCTGTAGCAATTAAAACAATTTTTAATAGTACTATATTCAATTACTATAAAATTATTATCTAACAGAGATATTCTATTACTGACTTCAACAATTATATTATTGCCTATTATTGCGTTATAGTTTGGATAAAGAAAATGGTAACTACATGCTATCATGAAGAAAACGATTCAATCAAAATGGTTTATATTATGATTATAAAAACATTATGATATAAGAAGTAAACTTAGTTAGCCGTTAGACACTGTATAATATTATAATATAGCGATTTATGGAATGGAACAAAATATATTGTACATATAATATAACCTGTATGTATGTATCATGTATCCTATTAGGTTAGTAGACATGTTGATAAGCATTCGCGTGTAGAAAGATGCTGGATAAACCTGTAATATTATCATGTTTTTTTTCTTGTTCATTACCGTCTTGCTTTACACTATAGTTTGTACAATTAGCAAAATATTGTTTATATTACTCGTAGACATTAGTTTGGAAAAAACTATAATAATTGTTAGTAAAGAAACGGAGAGAGTTTAGATGAAGAATGTTTGTTATTTTTTTAATGGGTGAGCTTGATATTGCAAACTGTACCACTGATATATATAAGAACGAACGATATTCTCTTTATTCTTTTTTCCACATTGTAATCATTATTTTGTTTGTTTGTTTGTTATTTTTGAAATACAAACTAGTTCTTTATATCTTTGCACAGAATATATATGTAGAAATTTACTATTATATTGATACACGTTAGTACATACATTACTTATACCGTTGAAGTCTAATGCGAGGAGAAATGTATGATAAATAGCCACTGTGTGAACTCTGATTTTCGTAGGTGGAGAAATGAACGTAATTATATTATAGTATAAAAGTAACCAAATCGAAAGGATTTATATAAAAAATACTGTTGACTGTTTGCAACACTGCAAAATGAAAAGGCAAAATTATGAAAAAATGATGTTATTACTGTCACAGCCCTATAATATTTTGTTTGTGTTGTTGCTTTAAACATAGAAGATGATATAGTCTAAAAATAAATGCTTGTATACATAATGAAAACATTATGTATGATATTCTTTAATTAATTAGCAAACACTTTTTTGGTTTAAAAAACTAGTAACACAGATGAAAGAAAACTGTGAACTTGATACTCTTGTTATTGATATGATGATGCTGAATGATATATATCTACCTAATTAAAACGACATGCTAAACGATGAAAAATGAAGACATGAAACTTTAGTAATTTAGTGTTATAACAATTGATAATGATGATATCAATGTCATCTGAACACATCCACAAGCAACCTTCTTTGTATTCTTCTTTTTTGATGAGTTTGTCAAAAAATACGAAAACAAAAGAGCGATTTTTGAAATGAATGTTTACAAAAAATGTAATCTAACTAGCAAAATACGTAGTGAAATGTTAGTAGTAAATTGATTGTAGCAAGTAGTAGTAAAGCAGTTAGCGCTAGCCGTAATAGTTACTACATGGACACATACTAAATAGACTTTAAATCAGTCTATATGAATACATAGTATATTACCTAATATAACGACATTTCATATTTCATTTATAAAAATGCATATTACATAATTCAAATACATTATCATTACATATTAATGTTGTTTAGTATAGATAAATGTAAGTTCATACTACATACTTCACTTGAAAAAAATACAAAAATAAAATATAAGTATGAAAGCAGAATTTGTTACTTATCGTTATTACTATTATAATAAAAAAATAAATATTCAAAAGAATGAGTATGTAGTCGCACTTCTCCCGTTGAGAATTTAACTAAAAATATTATTACTTATGTATTATTAAAAAAACAAGCAGAGCGAAAGGATTTTGTTTTTAAATTATAAGAAAATGGAAAGAAAAAACCTTGAAAAAATGAAAATAAAGGATGTAATCTACAAAAATAATCCACAATTTAGTACTTCCATTTTATTCCGCATTATTAGCATATGATGACAGCAGTTAGTTACACATTCGGTAGAACGGATGTTTCATCTTTGCAAATGTTGATCATGCTTATCCACGCGAAAGACACAAATTTCATATTACAGCTTTACATAGAAAATCTACCAACCTGCCCATTTGCAGACATAACTTTCCGTCTTTGTCTGTCTATCAGTTGGTTATCGTTTGAAAATCTTTTATCGACAATACAATTTTTTATGTATTTGTGTAGTAATAAAATGTCATTCATCAATACGATATGCGATGATCCAGATCCTATTTTAAGCGTACATTGCGATGTATTGGTATCATATCGGTTAGCCTTGACCCTGACAGCTAAAGCTAATGTAAAGAAAACAATGATGGTTTTCGTTGTTTGCTTATGGGGCATTATGGCTAGTCTCAAGATACTCCACATCAGATGACTTAGATGAAAACGCATCCGAGCCAATATTTGTAAGTCGCTGCGATGACAGATAAAGTTCCGAATCAACTTACTATGTACCAGCGAGAAGCTATGTCTATTATCGCATCTCCATTGACTCTTTAAATTGAGCATTGTACTTTGTACTAAAGTTCTAGTTATACATACTAGAAGAGAGAAAGGAGAAGGGAGAGATGAATGTTTTATAATATGACTGTCAAAGTGGCAACGTACAAAATACCCATACCCAGATGCAGTTATATGTATTCTTGATTTAAAATGATACAGTCTGCAACAAACTACAAACACCCACCCAATCATTATCATCAGTCCATAAGTTGTACGTCCGTCAGTCCGTTCAAAAGCAAGTCTAAATCTCTAAATGTATCGTAATAATTCGTACCCTATTTTCAATGTAAAATGTAATGTAATATAAATGCATACACACCAGACCTGCATTTCATATCACTAGAGTTGGCGGATTCAGGACTCAGGACGTTGAAAAAACTGTATGATATTTTGCTATGTATAACCCTGAAGGTTTAAGCTTGAAACAACAAAAACTTCAAATGAGACATTAACAATTTATGTTTAGATCACATTAAAATTTTAATTAAATGTTTTTATTTAATTTTCTGTGAAACTTGTCAGTTTAATTGGAATAAGGCAAAAGGATAATTATTTAATTAATATTATTGCTGCAGATAAAAATGTACTTAAAATTATAATTATAAGCATCCATATATATTATGCATTAGATGTTTTG
>JAHZNE010003343.1:0-12945 GCA_027744055.1 Callyntrura sp. NNG-2020
CCAAAGGAAAAAGTGGGGCAAAAGCAAATAATTCCTCTACACAGGTTAGTTAACATAATTGTTGTTAGTTTAATCATCATAACATATAAAGCGGTACAGTGTCAATATCGTAATTAATACCTTCCGCAGTCATAATTTTTTATTACAACTTTTGTGTTGTATTTATATTGGATTTTGAATGTTGATTGTGTCTGGTTGTAAAAAAGCGGCTGAAAACCGAAGTAAACCTAACTTTCAAATCCCAGCGATTCTACCATTCACCATTGTTAGTCATTTGTGTGGCCTTTTCCCATTTTTCTTTCAGTGTTCTTAAAACTAGAATTTCGGAAATATTTTGTGTTTTATCTTACTCTAGCACTGTTGTATACTTTCTCCTTTCCAAGTCTTGTCTCCCTTTTCCTGTATTACTGTACCAAACACGGGAAAGGAGAGACTCCAAAACGAGAGATATCTGTAGGTCGGAAAACAGTTTCACTTACACACACATATGTGCAGCTGTACACTTTCGATCATCCACAACAACTGTCATATGACAAAAATAACGATTTTATGCGAGTAAACATTTTGTGCTACGTATTACTTTTTGAATAGGTATAGCGCAGAAATAAGTATAGAATTGCAATAACAAGAAATTACAAATTTCAAACATTCAAACTTTCAGAATGCCTCTGGAACCGCTAGTGCAGTTGTATCGCCTGTTGTTGTTGAAAAAAATGGCGAAATTTCGATTTCAATACAAGTAAAACCAGGAGCCAAAAAGGATGCTGTTACCGGTGAGCAATTTGAGTTTTTTGTAAATTAAAATTTGTACGTACGTACACTAAAAATAAGCGCAACACGATTAAGATGAATGTGTGACCAGTTTATGTACTTATTACCGAAGATACATTCCATAAAGAAAACGGAAATACAAATATACTTGCACTCTTTAAAGATATTTACACGTACCTGTCAACTGGCTGGACCTAAAAATTTGATTTTAAAATGAATGCATATTGAATGTACTTCTTTGAGTGCAAATAATATTGTAAAATTAACCTCCTTTGGATTTACGCGCAGGTCTAATAATGCAAAAAATTTATTCTCTTTAGATATTTCCGAGAATGCTGTCGGTATTCAAATATCTTCGCCACCTGTGGATGGAGAAGCAAATATAGCAATCACCAAATATTTTGCGGAACTTTTACGAGTGAAGAAGACCGACGTATCGTTAAAGGTTAGTAATTTTTTTTTGCTTTTTGCAGTTTGCTTTGCGACTCTATTTACAAATGGCGGCATTTTATTTGCAACACTTTGCTATTGCGCAATGTGTAAACATTTCAGGAACTTTAAGACCCACGCGCGTAATAGTGAGAGGACAATTTTGTGTTGGTCAGCTACACTATGCGAGTACAGTGCACGCAGGGACTAAAATCATTTTAATTCATTACACAGGATGCATACAGAATATTTCCCAGCCTCTAACAGCTTACAGTTTGTAATACAATACACATAATAAAGCAAAATGCTTACGATGGCGTGATATGATTATCTCATAAACATTTCGAGCATTAAACTAAAAACTGTCGTGGGAATTTACTTGCAGCAACCTGCATTAATGACTACCATAAAACATTCAAAAAACAGTTTCAATGCAATTATAACTATTATAGTCCAGTTTCAGTACATGGGCAGCACATGATAAATATAACGTCGTATCAAACATGACGCATGCATACGTGTGTATAAAATATACCTTTTGATGTTATTATCATGCCAGAGAAAGGGGAAGTTTCAATTTAATATGTCGAGGACCATTAGTATGAAATGTTCACTGAAATTTTTGTATTTTGTGTTGAAAAGGCAATGGTAATAAATAATATTTTTTATTGTGCGCCACAATAGTCGTTGTAAGAATATATCACCAAATCACCATTTACTGACCCAAGTGTGGTGTATTACCGTCTCGCTTAATGTCAGTCAGCGTCAGCATGTACTTTACTGCCATTATAGTATTAAATTAAGGAAATCTTGGACATTAAGGTTTTGGTTGGTTAGGTTCTTCTTCGGTTAGTAAAGACGATCAGTGCGCAAATGAGGTAAATTAAAGACATAAAGTTACCATGAAAGGGACTGTCAATAGGTACTTGTTTTATTTTTCGATAGGGAGGAAAATCAAGACAGAAAAAAATTTTTGTTTCATCTAGTGCCGGTCTAACATCCGAAGGAATTCTTGCTCTACTGAAAGACGAAATGGAACAAAAATGAAGGTGGTTCAACTTTACCTTTAGCACAATAATGACGATTATAAAAGTGTACAATCAGATTAGAGATCCCAGAAATTAAGTCGCATTGGCACTTTGGAATCAACTTTAAGTACAACGATTTTGTGAGTGATGTCGTGTTGTGTACGATACCGTACAATTGCTATTGGCCACAAGCGACCCAGCATTAAAATGCAGCATCAACATCAGCTTCGTCTGCCCAAATGAACAACCATGTATGGTGCAGGAATATAATATATACTGTACAACAACCCAAATCTACCCAGGCTATATGAAGTGAAAATTGTGTCATTGGGTGCGATATCTGGAATCCTTGTCATGCAGAAAATTGGAAATGAATGAAATGGTTAATCATCTGCTTCGTACTTTCGACGTAGGAACTAAAACCACAATTTTATATAGACAATATATTATACATTATCTATGAGTATATTTATAGAAGCAAAAAACGGATTTCGTTGAGACTGTAATTTACATACTGAATTAGACATAATAAGCATGTGTCTTCATTTGACATCATCAGTCAGTTTTTGTGGAATTTAAAAGGAATCGGACGATATTATGTTAATCAAATCTCAAACTAATATAGATATGCAGGGGCACGTAGTACATGGACTACATGAATGGGGATCGAACACGAACTACATACAACTCTACATTTAACACACGCACATATACATACCATTTAACTCTTCTAATTATGCTTATTCCCCAATTTGTATTGTATTGTACTATTTCTTAATCAAGACAAGAACAACGCATTTGCTGACATTTAACACACGCACATATACATACCATTTAACTCTTCTAATTATGCTTATTCCCCAATTTGTATTGTATTGTACTATTTCTTAATCAAGACAAGAACAACGCATTTGTTGATAAAAGTAAATATATATTTACATGTATGTATCAGCCATGTGGTCTCGTTGTCTCAGATAAGGATTTCGATAATTTTTCATTCAATGCCAAAAGATGTTCTTGTTGCAACAGGAGTAGTGTATAGATTTCCGATATGTGATCAATATAGAAAGACATATTGTGTAAGTGATTTTCTTGATTTAAAGATATAAAATCCTATTCAAATTTTTCTAACATTTTATGTGGTGAACAAAATTCATATTACTTCAGTGTACGAATTTCCGGGTATAAAATTTACATTACCTATTTACAATGCCATCAACACTCTCAAAACTGTCAGAAGTTGTTTTGGAGAAAGTACCTCCAGAATGGATCCTCTTTTTTATGAGGATGAGCACTGCTCGAAAGTATGTATTCTTGGGTACGCTCGTTTCAATGTTGATCGGGATTCGAGAGATTTATCGAATGAAAAAGCGGAAGAATCGCCCAAGGAGCAAAGGCCCGACCCTGAACCTGGAATTTTTAAAGCAAATGAAATTTTTATTAAAAATTATGGTGCCAAGCTTGTGGTCTAAGCAAGTTGGAATTCTCTTAATGCATACCAGTACTCTGGCTATGCGTACCTTTCTCTCCATTTATGTGGCAAAATTGGAGGGAAGAATTGTAAGAGAAGTTGTTCAAAGGTGAGCAAGTTTGCGCATGTCAAGCTCATTCATTAAGGAACTTCGTTGTATTCTTTTTTTAACGAATTACATTTTTTTCAGAAACGTTAAGAAATTCTTTTCACTACTTGGAACGTGGCTTCTGGTGGCCGTTCCTGCATGCGTTTGTAACTCATCAATACGTTTCTTGGAAAAGCACTTGGCTTTAAGCTTGAGGTCACAGTTGGTGAAAGAAGCCTACAAGTCATACTTTGATAATCAACTTTATTACAGGTACTCATCACAAAAATATCTTAAAAATAGTAATATCAGACTTTTTCTATTGACTTCAATTGGTGCTTCAATTCATCTTGTAAACAGGGTCGGCAATCTTGACACACGTGTCCCGAATCCAGATCATAGTTTAACTGAAGACATCACGGAATTCACATCATCAGTTGCTCACCTTTATTCCCACATTACAAAACCGTTATTGGATACCTTGCTCATTTCGCTAACACTACTGCAACGGGCTCGCTCAATTGGATCAAACATGTTTATTGGACCGGTAATGACACTCGGAGTTATCGGTCTGACAGGGGAATTTTTGAAAGCCATATCCCCGAAATTCGGCGCATTGGTAGCTGAAGAAGCTGATTTAAAAGCAAAATTGCGTCACTGCCATTCCAGAATTGTTACAAATAGTGAGGAAATTGCATTTTACGGAGGAGACAAAGTTGAAAAACGAGTTTTGGAGGAAGCGTTCAGAAAGGAAATCAGGCAGAGTAAAAAATTATACTTGGCGAGACTTTGGTACGTCTTTTTTGAACAATACCTGATGAAATATGTTTGGGCTGGGACTGGAATGATGGTAACTGCAGTTCCTATACTGACAGGTAGATAACATAGGTGTACATGTAAAATATATGTTCTACGCGTATTTTGCTGTGATATCCTGCTTATGTAAATGACATAGGATATTGACCCAACTAATTATCTGTTATAGCATTAGGGCTGAAGAATGGATCGGGAGAAGGAACTAGAACAGAATATTACATGATCACGAAAAATCTTCTTGTCTCCGGAGGTGACGCTGTTGAACGCTTAATGAGTAGCTACAAGGAAATTATAGAACTAGCTGGATACTCTTCTCGAGTAGCCAATATTTTCAAAGTCTTCCAGGAGGTTGCTGCTGGCACTTATGTCAGGGAATCTTGTGTCAAAGAACAATTACGAATAGGTAATATAGTTTAAATATATTAGTATGACACATTGAATGAGTGCACTACATGTGAACATGTGCCTTTGTGATATACATTACAATCTGTGAAAATATCGTTTAATTGTTTTGTGAATTTTTTTGCCGCAGGTACAGTCGAGGAAAACAGCAATTCCACCATAGAGTTAAGGAAAATAAAAGTTGTAACACCAACAGGCGACGTTATTGTTCCAAACTTGGATTTGCTGATAAAACCGGGAATGCATTTGCTTATAACTGGGCCAAATGGTTGTGGAAAATCGAGTCTGTTTCGAATACTCTCTGGTTTATGGCCTGTTTACGGGGAATACCTGTCCAGGCCTCCTGTTAACCGTTTGTTTTATATACCACAAAGGTAAACTGGTTGTTTGTAAACTAAAACTAATTTGTAATGTATCATGTATCTGAAGTTAGCATAACGAACTGAGAAAAAATGTTCTTTTCCTGTATTAGTTGTCTAGCCAAGATACCGATAATTATCTGTCACTCTAGAACTTTCATTGAGTATAATTTCTACCTTTTTTAGGCCAAGCTTTGCCCTTCTCGATGAATGTACGTCGGCTGTGAGCATTGACGTTGAAGATAGCATGTACAACATGTAAGGAAACGTTGTATCTATTTCTTATTACATAATACTATGTCTGCACAATTTGTTATCTACAATCGTGCTATTTTTTAGGATTACGACTGAAGGGATCACTTTACTGACAATAACACATCGAACTACACTTTTTAAACATCACACACACGTACTGAGATTTTCCGGGGAAGGAACCTGGTCATTTGGTCCGATGGACTTGGATAAGCAATTGTGATGTGCACAAAATGAAAATATTTATTACTAATAATATGAAGATTTATAATATGCCTGAGTGCCTCTACCACAATATTTGTTGACAGTGTCACAATTTTTTACGGTCACAGTTTTAATATATGCTATCTATCCTTTTTATAATTTCAACGTCAAAAAATGTAGTTTCCGAGTTTTCCTGTGATTGTGCTAGTCTACTATACAATTTTACATCTCCAAGATATCTGTTGTCTGTAATTTACACAGTGTTACTTTTTAATGACTGACATGAATAATAATAAAGTGATTTTATTATAAGAAACTGATATGAAAGGTACTGTAAAGATACATCACATGTAATTCATCAGTAACACAGCATATTTGAAGGAGGTAAAATGTATGCAGTAAAATATCGAAAGAATATTTATAAATAAATAATTAAGTATATTTTATACATACATTACTTAGGTTTACTTTACTAGGTACTATTGTTTCGCTTCGTATATTTTTTTTAGATTTCTGTGACCACCTTATCCTGTGGCTCTTCCTGTTCATCTAGTGACTTTCGCTTATGGACCGTTACCATTCCATTAATGTTATTTTTTGCGGGCGGCTTGCTATCCGGTTCTTTTGCCATTGACTCTCTCAAGGTAGTTTTGTAGCTTTCAACAAGATCTTCTGTTGGCTTCCCAAATATATCTACCGTCCTCGGCAGTGGGGCTAACTGACTCAAATCTAATTGCTGGAGTAACTCGCCCGACATTTTATCAGCGAGTAGCTCACTGGGTGAAATGGAGTCCCGATCAGTGTCTCGATTAGCTTCTGAATTAGGGGCGCTCTTCCATGACACATTGGGATACTATTACCCATAAAAGTATAGCTGTATTTCCTCATATTTTTGTATTTTATGAAAAATTTATTTATTGATGCCACAGTTTACGGCATATTTATGATGATATGGCAGATATCCATTATGTTAGAGCATGCATGAGCAATACCCTTCATGTTTACTGTTATCTTTTTGCTTGTCGAAACTCCTCCAACATACTTTAATCATACACGACCATAAAAAGTCCTACCTGATGTTTAATGCTCTGAAAGCGCAACTCCTGTAGTTCTTCCATGATACTTTTTAAATCGTCTGCTGTTTGTAATACCACAGGTTGTATTATTGCCTTCAAGGTCTACGGAGAGATAAAAAGCACCTTACAAAATAATATCGGGGAGGACAGACATTACTTCATGAAAAAGTGATGGGAAGAAGCATAAAGAAAATGGGAAAACGAACAAAAGCTTTATAAATTATTTGCATCGCATTTCCACTGCATTAAGGTGTATAGGTATATACACGTGTAGTGGTAAATAGTAGGTGTGATAATTTTAAGTGTCGCAATATTATTGACAAACTCAAGTAATACTTGACTTACCGTATCAACCCAAGCGTACAAGGCCACAGCTCGGTTGTGAAATGCTGCATAGCAGCTGTCCGCATGACGTCTTCTTTCATCCGTCCTCATGTCCACAAATATGTAGGTGAGAGCCTTCAAACATAATGGGGTAGAAAAGTAGATTTTTGATTATTAATTTGTCACAATTGCAGGAATTGTCAGCATTATACTATTTGGTTTGGCAGCATGTATACTACTGATAATATTGACGATTTACACGTATTAGTATATGAGTGATATGCTAACCTTGGTCATTATAGACATTTCTTGCTTTGTACAATAGGGAAACTCATGCTGGATATAAAACTTGGCATTGGCCAAAAACTGAAGAGCTGTAATTAGTTCATCCCGAACTTCCTCCGCAACTTCGTACTGACTATCTATACTGTATAGCACACAATTAAAAGCGTCTTTTAGATTAATGACTGTCCTTTTATGCAAAGTCAGATAAGTGAACTTTTGTGTGCAGCCCACAATGACTTCCATAAGTCTATTAAGCACCCGTTTATTTTTTGTAACGGCCATTTTCGTTCAAATGCACTTGTATACATATCATCATCACCTTTCCATCAATAAATATACCACGCTGTGCTCATACGTCATAAAAGCGGGCGAGGACAGTCCTCGCCGATAAGAACATCGATACAAATCGAATATGAAGCCAGTTAATTATAACGTTCAAATGTGGAGATAATGTGCACGTTTTTTTGCAATATCTATTACCTATCATCTTTTATTTCACGCCATTTCTCCAACGCTGAAGAGAACTGCCTACAAGAGTCCGCCACTTGAACACGGGCTTCTTTCCACCTTTCATGCACCTCCGATATTTTTATCCTTCTCGTCTCCACATTCGCTAATTCATCCAACAGACCCATTTCCCCTCTTCCCGCTGAATTGACCGATAGTTGACCTTGAATAAGAAATGAATATAGAAACGTAAAACGAAAATAAGTTGAACTTGCACTCTTGTAGTGTACGTATTTAATAAGCCCGTTTACGACTTTAAATGAGCAAAAATCAAAGGCATGTTTCCCGATAGAACCTTCCTTCAAAAATACCCTTGTAATTTGGTGGATGACATGTACACTATAAAAAAACCCCGTGAATTAAACATCTTCCTCACCTGCTATCTCCTCTTGCCGTTTGTAGTCCGCTGTTAAGTTGGCGCAAATGGTTTTTAGTTCTTGAATATCACTTTCCAGTATTGCTTTTTCTTGGAAGAGCATTTCCAACTCTGTGGAGGCTATTTCCTACATTAAAAATGACGTTCTTATTACTCTTTCCACTTCGCCCGCTGTGGGTAACCCATTTCACAACTACAACAACATACTCTCGTCACTCTTTTCTTTCTTACAAATTGATTTTGCTTGGCAATCATCTCCTGTTCTGCTTTCGGTAATTTGGCTGCGTCCCCGGCTTTCAACAAAGCGCTCCGTAAGGTACGAGCAGAAGCTTGACCGTCTTTCGAGTCTTTGTTGACTTCCTCCATGACACGCTTTCCCAAGGTCTCCGTCGTTTCTGAATGTCTTTTTATCACATCCTCAATGCTTTTCAACCGCGACTGTTTAACGTAGTACAAAATAAGAGGATCCTCTGTTTCGTGGGAGCGTATTCTCTCCTCACACTCCCGATACTCTTGGAGTAAACCGTCCAGTGCCTCACTGTCACCTACCACTCCAATCGTATCCGTCATGTTCGGTATCTTAGATAAACAAACACATTTTTTGTCTCAGCAATATAGGTTACCAATGCCCCTCTCTCTCTTTGTCACTCGACGGAAATGCCGTAAAAATTGTAATTACACTAATGTGCCATCGACAGCGTACAGCTGTAAAAAAAATGACAAATAGCAACGTTGAATGGTAACAACAACGTTCAAAGGCGTCAAAACCTATAAAGGGTAAAGGGACAGGTTCTCCTGTTCCGAATAACGTCTCTTGAGTTTTTATTATTTTGTGCTTTAAATAATGGTTATTGCAGAGAGATGAGGAGGTGAAGGCGAGTATAAAAGCACCGTCGTGTTTCGTGTTTCACAGCTTTTTCAGTTTAGTCAAACTGACGGAAAGGGAGTCTCGTGGTGACCATGCAGCAGCAGAGAGAGAACACAAAACGGAAATGGGATTAAAAGCAATCAACAACTTTCCTCCCGGTGGCGCACAATTGTCCATGAGAAGAGAAAAAATACGACTGCAGTCAAGCATTGTCCGCACCGTGTAGTTTTCCTCTTGAAGGTAGTAGTACCTGGCTCCAAAGAGAAAATACTGAGCCGAGAGAGAACTAATAATATGATAGGCTACTTATCACCATTCACCAATACTCTAAGGTTCAAAATACATGATATGTTTAGCTCGTCTCCTGTGCTATATACCACTAATGACATTTCGCATTTCCTACGTACATCTTTCACCGGGACGGTGGAGTGTAAATAATTGACAACTGGCCATTCTGCACTCTTAAGCCAATAAAGCCCTCTTGATTTTCAACGACCACGGACGACCAACAAAGGTAACTTGTGTGTTCTGTATATGCCTAATGGACTTTGACATAACGGAATAATTAACGGTTTTTCGTATGTATTATGTATTATAGCGTATTTTATTTTATTTTGACGGTTTTTCCCAATTATCCGGCCATACTTTGAGAAAATGAGCATATGAGTGTGTCGTGACGAGTAATAATGCTATATGGAGTGTATTATTTAAGTGACTTTTGAAATGGTGAAGGCTCATATAATTAACATATATGTGGATTTATGTATATATACAAGATTTAACTTCACGTACATGTCATTTTTGCGGTCGTTTGATGTCCCTCATATCTTGCACGTCAATAGTGTATATGGGCAAGTTGAGTTGGTAAAGGAGTGTCAGCAGGAGTTATTCAAAAATTCAAGTAGGTACCATTTAATGATTTCTTAGTACTTTACGTCCGCAGTTACGCAGGGGCATACATGGATTTCGGACTTATTTTATTTAGGTGCCACTTGTATTTATTTCACCTTTTCACTTGTTTCGTTACGTACTGATTAGTCGTGAAGGCAGCTTTAGGTTCCAGTCGCATGTTGCCCCAAGCCGATCTTGGCTCATTTTATTTATTTTTGAAGCGTTTGGTGTTTGTCAAATCTCAATTGTTTGTTTGTCATTTTCCTTTGTTTGTCGATGGAAAAAATCTGAGATCAGACATCCTTCAAAAGTGAAAGGGTCAAAATTGCGTTTAGCTAGTACGTCATGCTTGCATAGACTTTTTGAGCTATTTCATTAATTGAAAGGCAATGTATGGATAAGACACCTGTCGTAGGACTTGTTTTTTGTAGTAAGCCATTCATAACCTTTGCGTGCCCAGTTCTAAATTTGTTCACCTAACTGCACCAGTAAAGTCTTCCAGTGATTCTACTGGCAATGGCCACGTGTTTAACGTTAAATGTTAAATTCATGATTTAATCGGTTTAACGGACCTTGAAATATTACTAGATATTGGGTATCATATCAATCATCGATTTCATGTTTTGAACACGGGAAGTCTAGTTTGATTTGGGCATTAATGCAATTCGCATATGCCATATGAAATTCCTTTTTAAATGGTACGGTAATTAACCATAATTTCTGTTTAATTGGAAACAATCCAGGGGGCTAAATGTCAGTATGTACATGCTTTCAAATGTGTTCATTATATATGCAACCCCCCTCGTAATCCTAATCAGTATTCAATAATAATACAAGTATTCGCCAAATGTAGTCAGCACATACTTTTGCGAAGTCACCCCTTTAAATTGACCATACAACATAGCATTTCATGGTATTTGATACTTGATACAATCACAATTCTCGTTTACTCCTACTTCACCACACGAATACATGATGTGTGAAACTACTCCATTTATTTGAAGAAAAGTAAAGTGTACAAGGCACTGCATGTTTCGTGCTAGATAAGAAATAAGAAACATCATTAGAGAGTGCGAATGTGAGCACTGAGCACCGTCTATCTTTACCTACCACCACCAAAATACGCGTGTACATGCCTGTCAAGCACGTCCTGGTACGACATGGAGAAAGCTACTCCCGGAATTCCGGAGGTGGTTGATCGATTTCCCCCACAGGAAATAGTCTCATTATTATGAGAGGGTTAGTTAATCAAGAATGTAGGGGGTTTTTGGCTGATGAAAAAAATTATTTTTTTTGAGATGAGAAAAAAGCAGGCTACACGCGTATTTTTTGCAAGCATCAGCGTGAAATAGTCTACAAAGCAGACTCACACCCACCACCTAAGTTGTATAGGAATGGTGGAATGTGTGCACAAAATTTAATCAACTCTGATGGACTCTGGATGGAACCTAAGAAAAAAAAGCTGAAGACCTGTTGTGCTGACAGCATTATACGACTATCATGCGAAGGAGAAAATACAATTGCAAAAGCCAGAATAATAGGTATTTCATTCATATACTATGAATGAGGGTTAAACTTTTAATAACATAAATATTTTGATAGCCCACACCTTTCGTTCGTATAAGAATTGTTTGTCGTCTCACAAATAGCTACTATCTCTAGGCACACCTTTAATTTTGCACAAAGGCCGTTTTCAAAATAAGCTACATCATACCATGGGTTGGGAGGAGCACGTAAATACAATTACCAGGTACAATTATTCTACTTAATTGCATTAAAGTTGTTTGTTTCCAGTTAAGCAATTTACACACCTACATTAATATAATAACATATGTATACTTTTTAATACCGAGTTTTCCATTTCTTTGTCTCTGGAAGGGATGTTGTTGGTCGCCCATTTCTCGGAAAATGAAGGAATATTGCTACTATTAGAAATTGGCATGGACTGGTAACTCTGATTACATCCCATTATTTCCCATTGTCACTACTTCCAATGCCGTCATTAATTGCACGCAGCTGTTTAAAATTCTGCCATTTAGTTTTACATTCTCCATCGTATTTTAAACTGCGTTTCACCAATATGTCCTCCTGTTTGTCTCAAAATTTAATTTCGCAATTTTGAATGTACAAACTGACCTTCGCCACGAATTCCATTACTGTTCTATACACACACACACCATAAATATAGAATGACAAAACATTTCTTCTACTTATGCACAGCTAGTAATTACAGTTTACTTAAGAATTTGTCACTTCCCCTGGTGGGCTCCTGAATAACTGCACACTACACCTGTTTTGTTTAAACACTTTGGTATACACGCACTTGCCTCAAGTGCCCCAAAATGGCCGCGTCCGTTAATAAAAGTAAGTAGTCGTTAACTGGTGCACATAACCCACTGCTTTTTAAAACTTCAAAATATACTGTCCGGTAAAAATGAGGCTACATGCTGGTGTTCGACGACAATAATTTTTCTTCCATACATCTTATGTTATGTTATTGAGAAAACTGACAAACATCGAACAACCTCTCTAAACTATTCACTTCCATGTAAACTCCTTTTTCAAAGAGGGTTCACATTCGGGCGATGAAAATGATTAGCAAAAATTGAGCCATCTACTCCTTACAAGGAAGAAGTGTTCCTCCAAGACTATCGAAGGTTTGCATTATTCAAAAGCCATCAGGCAAAGTGGAATCGTTATTTCTTTGAAACTCTCCAAACGAAGACTGAAATAACTTCCCTCTTGAACAAGTGCTATAGGAAAAGATGAAAAAAATGAGTGTAAGTGTAACACGCAAT
>JAHZNE010003344.1:0-27365 GCA_027744055.1 Callyntrura sp. NNG-2020
AGACCACACAAGAGATACCAGAGAGAGAGAGAGAGAGAGAGAGAGAGAGAGAGAGAGATGAGGGCGAAAGTACAAGATGGCAGGATTTAAGAATTTCAGAATCTGCAAGTAAACAGAATCCCAAAAGGAAAAAAATACCGTGGTAAAATGTGTCCACCAAGTTTACTCGGAAAGCAAGTAAAATATCCCAATTTGCTTACACTTCTAGAGAACTGGAGGATTTAAATAAATTTATTTCTGGAATACAATTCAACTTGATGATGATATGAAATACAACTTGAAATACATTTTTGAACATGCTATTTAAATACAAATTTGATATTTAAAATACTAAAATTTGAATAATTTCTGCACCACATTACTTTAAGCAACTTTGTAATTTCAAAGCTACGATGTCATTTCCATAATTATCGGAACCGGGGGGATGAGGGGTACAAATCCCCCCTGGTTGGAACCATTTTACATTAGAATGATAGAGAAAGGGAGGAGCCTCGATGCATTACATGATCGGATTTCCCCCCTTGTCCCCCCTGTTCCGATTTCCCTGGATTTCTACGATGTGGAGGTTACATTAAAGTTTGCAGAGTTAAATAGCGTTTATTGGATCGTAAGATGCTGTTAACTTGCATGTGATCTTCTCCTGCTGTCATCCTGCTAACTTGAAGGTTTGGATTAGACGATTTCTGCTTTCTTGATCTTTCTTAGAGAGAACGTTCTTTCTGTTCTAGAAGAATGAAGAGATCGACTGTAGAGTAGAAAAAGAGAGACACAATATACCTAGAGAAACTATGGCATACCTACCTACCTATATACCAATAAACCACGCGATGAAATTAAACAAGATCATCATGATTGTGAATTGTGTTGGTGATTGTGATCATCATGGGTAATGCTTTTGGCGTTAATGGCGTATTGCTTGATCATTTCTTATGCACAGCGCAATAAAACGTTTCTTCAATGATGTTTATGCGAGATAGATAATTTTACGATGAAATAATATCATATTAATTTGTAACTGACGAGCATGATCTCAGGTTTCTATTGGTGTTTCACCATTTTGCACAATTCATCACCAAAAGGAGGTTCATCTTACAAGAAGCGGTATCTCTCATCTCTTACTAGAAGAATGCATTGAGCCATAACGTATTTTAATGCATTTTCAAAATGCCAATAATGCATTTATTAATTTATCAACGAGGATCGCAATTTGAGTTGAGAAATAAAGTATTTTGCACTCTTATTCAATTTTCATGCATTTTAGTTCTGCCTTCCTCCTTGTGATGGTTATCGCAGTTCGTCGCTTACTCGGAAATTATTTTATTTTTAAATTTAAGAATTTAAGAGGAAAATAATGCTTAATTTGTCTTTATGCTCAGGTCGTCCAGTTTAACATGTTTGACATCAGTGGGTACTAGGTACAAATTTCAAGTGTATACTTAAATATGTATGGCTTCTATGGATAGGTTGAATTTGGGTGACTCATCAGGTGACGAATCTTGAAGTGCATCCTGGAGTTCCAAACAAGAAGAAAAAAAGTACAAATTACCCTACAAGTTATGTACACATTCATAATTTATTTGAATGACGGGCGTGGCGTCACAAAAGGCTAAAACTAAACTAACTGACAACTGACATATGAGCGGAACTATCATTATCAAAAAAGTTGTCACTCACATTACATCTACTTATATATACGGTGTGGTGTAGCCACAACAGTACAAATATTATATCGTAGCAAAAATTATTACGTGATGACAAAATATCCATTGGCATGATAAATTCTTCTCTCTCGTACTCTTGTGTAAGGGTCAAAGTTCAAATTCTTCTACCCCATTTAAAATGGCATTCCAAGCATCATCATCATCATCATCATTATTATTACAGCATAACGGAACCGCTTGATCACATCACATAAAAATGGGATTTATCACAGCGCGCATTAAACCTACAGAAATGGATATTGGAAAGGAATTTTAGCACGCTTTCCACATAAAACAATATTTATTTCTTGCTATCTTGAAGGAAAGAAGGAAAGATGATTTTGGTGTCCACCAAAATTGAGAACCAAAAATTCCTTTCATTCCCTGTCTCAGCTGCCTACAGCTCCAGCTCCACACACACATGCGACAGCTAGTAGTGGCCAGCGCAGCAGCGTGCTGGTGCTGCTGTATGGATTTCTACCACAACAACAGAAGCAACAGGCAGGATCTCTCTACGGGTCCCCCCATACCACATGTCTGTCCCTCTGCTCAACCCCCTCATTATCTGGAGTCTCCCGCTAGCACCGTCCCAGCAAGATATTCTTCTCCCTTCAGGCATGAATGTTCCCACAGAGAGGAGCAAGAGAGGGAGAGATGCAGAGCAGATGAGTAAACAGCCCGTCCATCCCTCTCAAGCATGATTCTTACCAACAACGAGGAACGACGACGTCATCGTTATCATTATCGTATCCTTTCAATTCCATCCTTTTCCCTGTGAGTGAGTGAGTGAGTGAGTGTTATTATTACGACGACGATGGATACCAGCGAGAATCAGCAACAATTTCAGTTGTTGTTCGAGAGAGAAAAAAATGTGCTGCTGTTGCTACTACTACTACTACTGGTGCTGTTATGCTGTGGCTTTTAGACAGAGTACAAACGTCTCACACAATTTTATATGCCTTTTCTAGACTCTAGAGGTATTTTTATAGCGACGATTAAGTTATCCTGCTTCTTCTTCTCTCTCCCTCTCCTCCTGCTGATAAGGATGACGTCTTCACGTGAATCACGTCATCATCCTCATCTCTTCTGCTCCTCACCAAACTATTTGAGTCGTCATCAGTCATTCATTGATTCACCCCAACAACAACGAACCAGTCATCCTCATCTTCCCCATTAAATATTTGTCATATTCTCTCTCACATCTCCTCCTCCTCATCATCATCATCATCTTGTCGTTTTAATTACCCAATTACCAGTCACCATTAACCACGCCACAGCCAAATTGTCCCCTCTCCTAATTGGACCAGCCCTCTTCTCCCGCAAGTAAAGCTGTTATTCTTCTCACCGTTACTCACCAACAACTTTGTGTCTTCTCCGTCTTATCAGGTACGTTATCTTTACTCCTCTCTACAATTATCTGCTTGACACTCCCCACATAATTCCCCCTCGCCCGCCTACCCCCTCTATTAAAATACCCCTCTGCAAATATGCCCCTCTCTACCAGCATTTCTCTCTCGCTTATCAGCGAGCAGGAAGTTTCTTCAAAATAGTGCGACACGGTTCCTTTTGAGTGCGTGTGCCCCAGTAAATAAGGGAAAACCATATGACTCATCATCCTCATCATCAGCAAGGACTCTACTATTGTTACCGTTACAAACAGTAATTATTTTTTTATAACCACCAGTTATTTAACAGAAGCACACACACACACACACACACTCACATGCATAGTATTAATAGCGCTCTGCTGTCGATGATGATGATGGCAGTGCCCATCTTACAATAGTTCCTGGTGATTATCAATGTTATTCTTATCTACGGTAGTCAAGCAACAGGAGGAGCCGCACAAGGTCTCTGCTGTTAGAAGCCAGTTTTACTTGCACACACACACACACACACACAGGAGGTGTGCTACAGTTTGCGGTGGTCGTCGTAGCAACAAAAGTTGCTCAGTTGCAAGGCAACGACGGTGGTGTCTGTGTGTGAGTGTGTGTGTGTGTTATCATTGCGATTGTTAACTGCGAGCCTTTGTGTGTTATGCGGACAGGCAGGCAGAGAAGAAGAAGAGCGTTTGTGTGTGTGTTTGGGGTTCTTGCGAGGATAAAACAACCTTTCATCAAGTTAGATTTATTGATAGAAGGATTGAATACGATTAAAGGTGTACATGTGAGCAGGATAAGGTATAACATTCACTCTGAGCCGTTTTGAAGGTTTTGTATGTGTGCGATTCAGATTTAAAGGCTGTGTTGACTTTGAAAGATAATGAGAGGTGATAGCGGAGCTAGAGAAGAGGGAATCGAACTGAAACTAGAGGGGTAAGGGGTATGCATATGTGAGTAAGTAGTGGTGTGTGACTCAAGGGGATACGGGAGGATGAGTCACCAGAAGGAAAGGAGATTTTTATTGATTTAATCGGGCGACGAGGAGCATTCAAGCGGAAGTTTTTACAAGAGATATTTATCGGAATAGGGGGAAAGAGGTCGATGGTCTGTGGAAGCCTGTAGGGTGGTGGTCTGGCCACTTTTGAAGGGGAGGGGGAAGGAGAGAGAAAAATTAGAGTAGAGATATGTGCAGTTGTGAGGGGATTAAAAGGAAAATTGTGTGTTGTTTTTGTAGTTGAGTACTTTTGAGGACTTTGCGCGGCGAGAACCCTTTACCGGAACCCCTTAAATAGAGAGTGATTTTACTGACTGTGGGGAGTCACTTGTCGAGCTGGTATTGATGTCCAACGGGGAAATTTTGACTGCGGTGGTGACACCTTGTGCTTATTTTTCTGCAAGTGGGAGCTGACAAAAACGGGGAGAAGAAGAGGGAGTGGAGAGTGAGTAAAACGCAGGGTCTTTATGGTTTGTTGGAGGAGGGAGGATAGAATAGTAAAATATGTCGATAAGTTCCCTGTCCGGGATCCCGGACGAAGACGCCTGGTTCCATGATAACATCACGCGGGAGGAGGCGGAGGCTCTGCTCAGAGAAAATGGTGAGTGGAAATGATTTTGGCACGGAGAGTAAATCTCGTTGAAAGTTAAAGCTGAAAATTGAGGGTTTTTTATTGTAGGGGAGGAACGGGCGTTTCTGGTGCGGGAGAGTGCCTCCAGTGTGGGGGACTACGCCATTTCCGTTTTCTCAGAGGACGAGGTTCATCACATTCAAGTGAAACGACATGGGGAGGATGCCTTCTTCTCAGTTGGTAAATTTAGGAAATTTTCGGGGTTGTACAAGGACCCCTTCCCTCCTCTTTTAAAGGAATATTCTAATGTGTGCGGTTTTGAAACAGAGGGTCGTGAACCAGTTCACGGGCTGGATGAATTGATAAAAACACTCCAGCTTGCCGCGGATGACGATGATGTTGTTCTACAAAAGCCGGTAATTAAAAGCGTTCCCCCGCCCGACGTTCGTCGCCACGGTCGGACGAATTTGCTGCACCGAGCCACGAAGGAAGGGGGGATTCGAATTGTGGTGGAGTTGCTAAGCAGTAAAAATCGGAGTATTGATGCCAAAAATGATGAAGGACAAACGGCTGCACATCTCGCGGCCATGAACGGCTGTACAGATATCCTCTCCCTGCTCATTAAAGTGGGCACCAATGTTAACGCCAAAGACTCTGCTAGTTGCACTCCCTTACATGTAAGATATTCCCCGGAACCAAGTGTCAACATCTCCAGAGAAGCAATTTTTTGTCGAAAGATTTAACAAATATTTTGGTTTTTTGCAGTATGCGTGTAGAAACGACCACCCGGAAGCAGTTCAAGTTCTGTTGGATGAAGGAGGCGCCAACCCCCAAATTCGGCGCAGTGACAATGGGTGGGTGGCCATGCACGAAGCGGCTAGTGCGGGGCATTTTGATTGTGTCACAATGCTGTACCGGTACAGCGCCCCGCTTCGACCCCGGACAATTGACAACGATACGCCATTACATCTGGCTTTGAAACAGAATCACGAGGATATTGTTCGGTTCTTTGGTAAGTTAGCAGAAAGGTCAAATTGAACAATTTTGTGTATAAACTACAGACAACAGATGTTAATTTGGTGGTGGTTTTGCAGATTCCCTTCCCCTTCAGGAACCTGTCATTGATCGTGACGACTGGTTTCACAGCCGACTGGAGAGACAAAAGGCGGTGGACATTTTGCGAGCTTATCGAGATTTTTGTGAAATCGATCCTTCTGCGTCTTATTACTTGGTTCGTCGTCATTCCAACAAGGATGACGCGTACGTGCTTACTATTATCCTGGAGGAAAAGTCTTTCAATTTTGAGATTGGGCGAGAAGGTAACTTTTTGTACATTGACGACGGCCCCTACCTCGAATCCCTGGAGCATCTTGTTCAACACTACAGCCACTGGTCGGACGGTCTTCCATGTCGTCTTCAAGTCCCTGTCAGCATGGCAAACGCTCGAGCAGTGTTTTTGGAGCAGCAGCAGCAACAAAACGCCAACAATCTGAGTGGGTCCAGCAACTCGTTGGACGTGCCCCCTCCCTTGCCAAAACGAACCCCCATGTCCAGCTCGCCCAATACCATGCACCGTTTGTGCGGCACGGACGTCGAGAACAACAACCAGTTTACGCCTTCCTTCCCCAAAGAAAACATTCCCGCGGAAGCGTTGGAAATCGGAGACGTGTTGGGGGAGGGGGAATATGGTGAAGTATACATTGGAAAGCTCCGCCTATCCCGCTTGGCTCCCCCCATGGATGTCGCCATAAAAACGTTAAAAACGGAGGGGGAAATGAGCGAATGGAAGAAGGATGAATTTTTAACAGAGGCTCGAACCATGCTCGACCTGGAACACCCCCACATTGTCAAAATCATTGGGATATGTTGGGAGCCGAAGACGTACATGGTTCAGGAACTGTGTGAGCTGGGCTCCCTTCAAGAGTATCTGGCTGAAAGGCCAGATGATGTGGTGCCCTCTAAACATTTCCGACTGTGGGCCCAAACTCCCTTTGATATCCTTATCAAAATGACCTCTTGTCACATCCTCCTCTTCATTAAAATGGTTTCCTTTTATTTAGGTACGCCCCAGAGTCGTGCACCCACGGCACCTTCTCGCACTCCACCGACGTCTGGTCATACGGGATAACCCTGTGGGAAATCTACTCTTTTGGCGCCAATCCGTACGGGGAGCTTCCGGGTAAAGAGGTCATTGAAATGGTGGAAACTGGCTACCGCCTAGAAAAGCCGTACCACTGCCCCGATCAAGTCTACAAAGTAATGCTCAAGTGCTGGTCGAAAAACGCGGACCTTCGACCCGCTTTCCAATTTCTGGAATACTTTTTCGCTGACGATGCCAACAACACTCCCAACTTCCTCTCCCTCTCCCCTGGAGCCGCAGGTCGAAGAACCAGCGGTGGAAGTGGGGATCCTCCGGTCATTCCGGCGATTCCCCCTCCCCCGCTGCCAAGGACTGCCGAGCCGAGGAGGAACGCCAGGAACAATAACAACAATAATAACAACATCAACGTTGAGACTGACCTTCAGGACATTAGCAGAGAGGTGCCTCTGATGACTTTTGATTAAAAAAGTATTTGACAACGGTGGCCATACTAAATGATAATAAATAAATTAACTAACAATTAAGTAAATTTATATTTATCTAAAATGCCCTTACGGCAAAAATAGGTAAATAGTCTGAGAGAGAGAGAGAGTATGTATGTGTCACAAGTTCCTTTTTCCTACAAATTTCTTATTCTTGTTATTCACAAGCCACACGAAAAATATTTCTAAGGAGAGCGACAGAGAGAGAGCTTACATGAAACACAGTTCTTAGAATCTTTCATTCTGTTAGGTATAATCTTTCTAAACAACTTTGTCATACTTTTATTTTTTTTCCTGGTAGACCCCCATAAAACAGAAAAATGGTGTATTCTGTATCAAGCCAAATTACTACCGTTATTTAAAGTAACGTTAACCTATTTCGTGTACACGAACAAATATTTTTAGAGTATTCTCCTCCGCTCTGGGGATTTTTATTGGAGGGGTGTCCCCTAGAGGGATGGACCTTTAATCTTTTTACAGTGCAATAAGCAATTGCTAGGGACGTTTATAGTTAATTACGTCACAAAAATTACATCCACACTTATTATTATTATTTTTATTTTTATTTTTAAAATTTGTTCCATCTATTTTTTTGTATTCTTGACCAAACAGCCATTCTTCCCGCGTTGTCAAGGGGAGAGCAAGGTCCCAAGGTTAAATACAAACTATATGTTTACCTAGACAGTTTGTTTGTGTCTTTCGCTTGTTTGTAAACAAGACATGCTACGTCACTGGTGATGTCTGGAATAATTATAAACTTTATTATAATAGTGCTTTCGTGCCACTTATCTATCACATTGAAGGTCACACAAAATCATCATAATAATAATGATAATAATAATATATTATAGTTTGTATTATTACTGCCGTAGTAGAAGAAAATAGTTTAATTTTTTGTAAATCCTTCTTAAATCATTTACGACTAGTGGGAGAGGAGACGGGGGAAAAGTGCGTGCAAAGTGGAGAAGAATATTGTATGGACAAATCTAAATATATATAGAGAATAGAGATAATTATTTGAAAATGCATTATATAATCAAAGTTGAATATATCTACAGATATAGAGAGATACGCTGTTATAATAGGAACAAGTGGTGGTGCGTTAGATGATACAGCTTGTCTGTAGTCGACAATTCTAGTAAAATATAATTTTGCCGAGATACTTTGTAATCAGCAAGGAATGCAACCGAGACGGAGGAAGATGATGATGATGATGATGATTCATATCGTGTTAAGTCTGTAATAATGATGACGATAGTGATGATGCAATAGATTTATGATGATGATGATGATAATGAAGAGTGAAAAATAATAAATAAACAAAAACAAACAATAAAAAAGAGAGTCAGCTTAAGAATGCAGCTTGTTTCATTTATTTTGAGGGGAGACGGGGTGGAGAAGGCATTTGGCAGAGAATCGCTGCCAAGAAGAAATTAAGAAGACGATAAAAGGAGGAAAAAATACAGGCATGGTACCTAAAGCAGCATCTTCCACGCATTTTTTAGGGGAACAGCATAACAACACCATTATCGTCAATCTTTTTGCTGGGTGGACGGGTACACAGGATGATGATGGGAGCGGATTTTGAGTAGCAAGAAGGGATATGAGAAAGGCCAAGGTCAAGGACGAAAGAGAAAATGTGTAATGAGTGGGATGATGATGGGCCCAACCCACTACTGGTTTCACTTTTTAACGGAGTCTGGTTGGGATTCGGAGAGGTTTTTGTTTGGTTTTGCTGGTTTTAGGCAGAGATGAAGGTAGGTAGGCAGGGCCGAGGTGAAAAGGAAAGGAGACCAGGAAAAAGTGGCGGTGAACTCGTTTTTTTTGTGTGGGAGCAAATTTTTTTTTGTGAGGATGAGGGAGATGAAGGACTGTATAAAAAGGGGCGACAGGAAGGGGGCCATTTCTTAGTTGATATCTGGAAGCTGGAGGATTTTTTTGAGGGTCGGTATTTGGATAAGCGGATAAAATGTCAATTTCGTTCCGATTTTGGATTTTGTTTGGAGTGATAGTGACGTCTTGCTTTATTAGCGTGTATTGTTCTGCAGCAGTAGAGATTTTGGTGAAGGGAGAAGATGTGGAGCAGAAGAGTCCGGGGGAGATATCAGGGGATGGGGAGGTGATAGAGAGGGAGGAGGGTAACGGGGGAAATGTTACTGTGAATACGGGTGGAGCACGGGGTGTTTTTGGAAGGTGTTTGACCACTATTTGGAGTTGGATCCAAGATAAGGCGTCCCTAGGTATTACGGAGTTGGTGGAGGATAAAATCATTTCTGGCAACCCAGACAACGTCCGGTTTTACCTGTACCCCTTTGCTGAGTAAGAGAACTGGCGTTAAAGCGTTTTTCTGTCCAATCACCAATATGTTTGCAACATCTGAACAGTTTATGTTTCGTGGCAGGAATAAGGACGCCGTGAGAGAGATCGTGTACGGGGATCCGACATCCTTGCAAAAGTCCAATTTTTGGAGGAATCAACCGTGGAAAATCATCATTCATGGATTTACCAACCACCACATTTCCGAGCCGGTCCAACAGATAAAAAATGCGTATCTTACCCGAGCACTACAAGCTCGTCTGACTCGGCAGACCGGTGGCAGCGGTGGTGGTGGTGGTGGTGGTGGTGGGGATCCGGCGTCTCAGAACACCCCAGGAAGCGAATACTACAACGTGATCGTTGTTGACTGGGGTCAACTGGCGGATCCCAAGTTTGGCGGGGACACGGGCAATCTCTTTTACGGCTTTGCCGTTAAAAACGTTCCTTTGGTGGGGAAACGAGTGGCGGAATTTGTTTTGTTTTTGATGAAAAACGGGGCTGTAGCCAACTTGGAGTCCGTTCATCTCATCGGTTTTTCTCTCGGTTCTCACGTGTCCGGAAACGCCGGCAACTTTCTGAAGGAGCTCACCAATGGAGAACAGCAGCTGTCCCGCATTAGCGGCTTGGACCCCGCCGGTCCTAGCTTTTACCAAGGTCTTCAAATTTATTCCCGACAACTGTCCATAGAAGACGCCAAGTTTGTCGACATCATTCACACAAATCAAGGGGCACTCGGAATCTACAAAAATATTGGCCACGTCGATTTCTTTCGTAAAATTAAAATTATTCTCAATAATTCTACTTATTCCGATTTCCCTTTAATTGCCCCCTTTTTCCCTTTTGTAGCAAATGGAGGCGGTCCTGTGCAAAAACCCTGCTTGGTAGAATTCGGACAAAGTCAGAATGAAAATGCTGTCGTGAGTAAGTACCACTCTACTTATCCCCGCTACATCCACTCCTTTCATTTCTCGCTTGTAAAACATCTTCCCTTTAATTTTCAGTGTTAAACACCTGCAGTCATTCCAAAGCGCCCTTCTTCTTTTCCCTGTCCATCACCCGAATGATCACCGCATGTCGCTGTGAAAGCCTTCTGGAATGGAAAACCACCTGCCCCTGCAGGGACAAGGCCGTTTTCGGCGAATACTGTAACCCCCGCACCCGGGGTACTTTCTACCTCGACTTAAACGAATAAGGGATCTTCACCCTCCTCATATATTCCGCATTCCCAAAACTGGCCCAACATCCTCAAAATTCTAATTTTTACCGTTAATAAATGAAGAGTCGTAAAATATTACTTCCAATGAAGGCCGATAATCATTTCTCCATATTTCACCTCCCCCCTAGCCAATTCTCTCCCTTTCTACTCCATACATCCCCGCTTCCCTTGTCAAAACGCGGGAGAGACGACCTGTCAAAACTCCTATTTTTCTCGAGTCACTCAAGCCTAAAAATAAGTTGAGCATCCCAACTCTTCTGTCTGGGTCCCCTGGAAATAGACTAACAAGCAAAGTAGCAAGTCTCGCCTCAGCAGAGCCGGATCACAGTGACGATGCCGTCGATGATGATGATGATGATGCATGGACGGATGCTGGTAAGAAAAGGCAGGGATCATAGAATAGGGAGAAGAAAGAGTGGAAAAATATGATTACGTATATTATTCACTTCCGCTTCCCTCACACACACACACACATACTCTCTCTCTCCCTCTTTCCTCCTCCTCCCCCAACTTTTGTGCCTGGCAGCGTGTCGTAGAAGCAGGTATGTGAAATATCGTTGGAAAACGAGTAACAAATAACAGCCCCGCCACGGAAGGAAGTGGGAAAACGACACTGCATGTGTGTGTGGTGATTGGGGCTTTCTTTATTTATGTTTTCCATTTTTTCCTGGGTGCCACACACGATTACAGTTTGTACATCATCTCGGATGTCGATACTATTATTTTTATGGGATGTACATGATCAATCCACTCATTCTAGCAAGCAGGTATATAGATATGTATACACACACACACGTTAGCAGGCTACCTATACGGACATCCAGGATTCCCTTTTCGCCCATTTATTTTTCCGGGTATCCAGACAGAAAAATATGGCGCGTTCCATTTTCCATGCATACCAAATTACTTTCCATTGTGTGCCTTCTTCGGGAGACTTTTCCCTTTTGTACCGGGCAAGCTAGAACAAAACAGAAAAAATCGACAGGCGGCGGCGGCGGCTATCCAGTAATTTTTCCAAGAAACCCGGGTTTCCCTGCCAGTGGCCCTTTTTTCCTTAGGTGGATTCTCGAAAAATGCCCGTTAGTCGGGGGAAAAGCGTTGGGAGGTAGTGGATCGAGAAAAAATCAGCCAAGCAAGCAATATCCTCATAAAAGAAAACCCTCCACATACACACACACACTTCCTCTCTCTCTCTCTCTCGCTCTCTCTCCCAAGAAGAACAAGAAGAAGAATAAGTAGCTCAAAAGAAAAAGATCCCCATTTTTCCCTTTCCAGTCACCAGTCACCATCAGCAACAGTAGCAGCAGCAGCAGGGAAAGAATGAAGGATGAACGTAGAAAAAATAAAAAGTTTAATATATATGATGTGACAGTCAGTGAATTTTTTTTTCTCCACCGCATGCATACTTGGATATAACATGCTTCACTGTGTTCATGGTGTCCGTGTGTGTGTTTTCTTTCTGTCTTTCCATAAGAGCAGCCTGCAGGGTAAGAGAGAGAGAGAGAAAAGAAGAAGGGATATGCCGATTTCATGCTTCTCTATCATTTTTCATAATAATAATACATGCACACCAGCAAAAAATTGTATGAGGAAACCTACTGAAATAAAATGGCTCTCTCTCTCTCTCTCGTGTACGGACGTAATAAGTAGCACAATAAAAAGGAAAAAGTATCGATTTTTTTGGTAGCACCACAGCAAACTACCGCGGCTGCCATTCACCATCCCTAATTCCATTTTCTTTGGCGATGGTGCGGTGGTGGGTGATCATGCTATCATTCGCTTCTCTTTTTTTCTGACTTATTCATATTCATTCTTTCTCTTTCCTAAAAATCTAATATATTCACACAATCCACAGACACACACACACACTCACATGCGGGGAGAAGGAAAGGGAAAGGATTTTTGCTTTTGACTGGTACGTTGGCCGAAGAGAGTGGGAGAGATGCATCATGCATCACTATTGCCATTGCAAGGCGAGAGAGAGAGAGAGAAGACCAGGCCATTGAGCAGGGAAATAATAATCGTTGTCGTAATATCTATCGAGGAAAGAAGCGAGTTAGGTGAAATGGTAAAGGAATTTTGTGGAGGGATTTACAAAAAGGCGGGAATGCAAAATAGAGGAGTAGAGGGGAAATGGATCCAGGGGAGGAGATGCAAGTTTTTGGGGTGTAGGGGATGACCTGGAGGGAAATTGGGGGATTCTCCCCTGGGGTCATTAACATTAACTTCAAAAGACTTTGCTAGCCGGGGTAAGTTGACGTCGAGGGAAAGTTTTCCCAGGGTCAAAAGGGCATTTAGTATGGGGGTTGTGCGGCTGCTACTCGCGCGGTTCTTACTTAATTTTGCAGTTTTGTCCTTTCGCTCCTGGAACATGATACTCGACCAGTTGGCGTGCTTATTGGTATGAAGGATGAGAGCTTTTTCCTTTTTTCCGGTTAAACCATATCGAAAAAATGTCTTGTCTGGCGACTCCAGATAGACGACGGAAAAGAAGCACAAAAGGCGAGAGTACTTACTAACTGGGTATACCCACAGATATTTTTGACATGTCGTTTTTCCCTCTTTTTTCTTTTGACTTTCTCTCGACCGAAAAAAAACTTTCTTTCTCTCTCTCTCTCTCTCTCTCTCTCTGAAGACACTACGAGCACGATGACGACGGTGGAACCATCGCTCATCCTTTAATCCTCGCCCGTTGGCTACTTATTCCCCGAAAGCCTGGCTAGACTAGCACTGCCTCCATTATAATGGAAGG
This sequence comes from Callyntrura sp. NNG-2020, assembly GCA_027744055.1. Taxonomy (NCBI): domain Eukaryota; kingdom Metazoa; phylum Arthropoda; class Collembola; order Entomobryomorpha; family Paronellidae; genus Callyntrura; species Callyntrura sp. NNG-2020. The sequence goes on from JAHZNE010003344.1 coordinate 13,515, forward strand.
TCTAATATATTTTTTACGCGTTCACATATGCCATCCTCGAGAAAAATGAGCTGGCTGAAGTGAAGAGCGTTATCGTCATCGTCGTACTTTTTTCCTGGAACGTCGTTTGTGATCAACCATCATTCATTCGTGGCGAGAGAGAGGGAAAGAGAGCGAAAAGAAAGAGACAGAGAGGGACCGTATGGAAAAGATGACGATAAAGAATATAGAGTGCATCCAACCTTAAAAACACATATCCAGTCAGGGAGTCAGAGACAACAAGACGTTCCATGAGAGAGGGAGAGAAAGAAAGCACCGCGGACTAAAAGTACACACATCATCATCATCATCCACATCCCCACACACATAGGGCAGCCCGCAAACAGGAAAAGGAGAAAGGAGAAAAAAATAATGATGAGAATGGCGATGGTAGAAACGAGAGAACAAGTACAACATCATCAGCATTGCATTGTTGTTCTAACATATCGTTTCAGTCGGAGAAAGAAGAGAGAGAGAGAGAAAAGCGATATTATGTTGTTGGTTGGATCATGACAACGACAACGATGATGATGATTCTCCTTTGCCATCCCTTTTTTCTCGGGTCGCTGAGTTTTCCCTGTTTCCTTTATTTTTTCCTTCGTTTTCTCTTCACATAATAATAATAATAATAATAATGTATGAGCAGGTCCGTGGAGAAAGTAGAGGTTTATTGTATATGTGGGCGGCGGTGGGTAACATTTTTGCAAGCTCTGGAGAACTAAAGTATGGCGGGAGAAAGGAGAAAGTATTCGTGAAGATATTGTATTTATTTATAACGATCTCAAGTTGTTCCTTCGCTTTTTCTCTTTGTTCGCTTGACTTTTTCCTCCGCACTAATAGCACGCAATAGCTCTCTCTCTCTCTACCCGCCCAGCAATTTTGTGCGAGAAAGCTCGCCATACAAAAAACGGTTCTTGTAACAAGACGGGGGAAAGGTTAGAAAGTTTGAAGAGCATTCCCATTTGTTTGTTTTAAGGTGAAAGTAAATTGGCAAGATGGGAGAAAGTGTGTGTATGTGTGTGTGTTGCTTGCAAGGGATGTTTAGGGGGGCAGGGGAAAAGGCGGAAAGGATGACAGGAGTGGTGGTGAGGATGATGACATACGTGTTTGTGTGTGTGTGTGAGAGAGAGAGAGTTGAGGTAGTTTTTTGATGTTTTAATGAAGCCCGCAACTCCAGCAATTTGTCGGGATCAACAGGATCATTACGGAAATGTTTTTTACGGTGGAGATAATGATCGGGTAAAAAAGAGGAAATTACAAGGTTAGTTGGAACAAGTTGTTGTGGTGTGGACAATTTTCGGTGGGTTGGAAAAATTGGTGGAAGAGGAATAAACAAATTGTAAACGAATGTGATCCAACCTCGTTGTAAGAATCTATTTTGGCGGTTTGTGAGGCCAGAACCGTTCTTTACTCTCTATCTATATCTCTAGCTCTCTGCTATTCGTTGTTTCTCTGTGAGACATCCATTCGAGCTGTTATTTGAGCTACCCGTTTGGAGTTTCTCGAAAATAAGAGAACCAATCTCGGCATCGGAGAGAGAGATGGCGCTCCAATGCGGAAGCCGAGAACAGGGTTTCCTGCCCTGGCCAGGGCAGAATAATTCTGGGAAATCTCAATTCCATAGCAATTGTACATGCTCCCCTGTCGTCACAGGGTAAATCCTGAAGACGATCCACCTCGCCGGGCGTGATCACCTGAGAAAAGATCAAAAACACAACGGAAGTTGGTAATGAAACTAAACAAATTAGTTGATACGTTTTGGAATGTCGCTGGCCCTCTTGTTCGATCAATGACTCAACGAAGGCAGCTTTCCCTCTCCCTCTATTATTTCCTCTCTGTTGGTTCCCTTCTCAGAGTGATGTCAGCTTTATCAAATCCAGAGAGACAAAAGCCAGCAAAGGTAGAGAGACAAAGAGAGAGAGAGAGAGAGAGAGAGAGAGATGAAAGTGCTTCACAAGAAGCCTGAGGTACACACAGATCCTAAGCAGCAGGGAAGAGGCTACTACTCTCTCTATGCTCATATTCATCCATTCAATGAAATTAAATACAAATTCTACAAAATGAATGGAGATCCCCTCAAAAAAACGGACTGCTCCTCCAGATTGCACAGAGAGAAGCAACAAATCAGCAAGAAATCAAATAGCATTACCAATATTAGCAACACACTTGTGTCGTCGTTCGTAACCACCACCACACGATATCCTCCCCCATCAATAATAATTACACAAAGAGAAAGAGAGAGAGAGAATAAAATACACACACAAACAAGGAAACAGACTGTAAAAGCCAGAGAAAGTAGTGAGGCTAAAAAACAAAGGAGAAAAGAGAAGAGTTTGAGAGAAATTGGGAATTTTGTTTGTTTATCAAGAGGCGAGGTGGTGGTGGGAAGAGGATGACAAACGTAAATGTTGTGTAATGCCACAGCAAAATAAAATTGGAGAGAAAGAAAAGCGTAAAAAAGGTAGGATGAGAAGAAGGGAAAATAGTGGGGAGAGAAGTACGCATCAAAATCATCTTACCACATCAAATGAATTCGACAAAAGGGAAAGTGATATGGGGAAACTCAAATCAAACTGTCGTACTCGCATAAGCACAAGCACACACACAAATGCGAAGCTTATTTTCCATTTGTGAGTGAGTGTGTGTGTGTATTTATTTAGGAGATGGAGGGTTTTCAATCGATACAAGGTATCATCATCCTCCCAGTTTTCAGGTGAAATCAATGTTGTTGGAAAAATGAAACTGGCATGAGTGCCAGTACACAATGGGAGAGAGAGAAGGATAATGACAAAAAATGAAATGAATCAAAGTTCGTAATAAGACGCCACATTCCGTCATGTTTAGAAAGGGAGTATATAAAAACCCCGGGGGGAGGGGGGCTTTTTGTGTTGGTGAAAGGATTGAGGATAGTAATGATGAGAAAGTTTAATATTTTTATTTTTGTAAAGCCGTAGAAAAACGCGATGTGTTATATATCGCTCGTATTTAGTTCCCACTTCATCTCTCTCTCTCTCTCTCTCTCTCTCTCTCTCCTTTCTCTAAGAATACACTATTGGCTGGGGGAAAAGTTAAGAAAAGTGGGGTTTTACGGGGAAAAGGAGAGCTAGTGGAAGTGGATTGACGACAACGACGAGGTTGGTAAGGTTGTCATGGGAACGACAAGAGAGAGAGAGAGAGAATTATGCATTACCAGTTCTCTCCGTGTACTTACTGGCGCTTTCTTGTTCCTTCTTCTCCGTAAGCGTCTTTTGCTTTTGATGAGGATTGGAATGAGAATTGGGAATTATTAGGGAAAAATGGAGGGGATTGTTTTCTCCTCTCTTTTTTCTCTTTTTTCTTTTCTCTCTCTCTCCCTCTCTGCGTGGCAGGAGCACAGGGGAACTAATGGAGAAAAAAGGAAACAAAATGGAAGGACATCACTTTTCCTTTTTTGTCTATAGGTGCTCCCAGATAGACATATACACCGCACAGGAGAATAATGGTACACACATGAATGGATGGTGCTATGACGGTTCAGGGAAAGGGAAAAAGTGTAATATTAGCCGTAGCAGCAGCAGCAACATTCACTGGCGTCATGATCGTCTTCGTTGTCGTCGTCACACACACACACACAAGCTTAGCAGAAGCAGAGAGTGGAAGACAAGCTTATTTTTTCCCTTTTTTTCGTTGGCTTTGAAGAACAGCGAAAAATGGAAAAGGAAGGAAACTTTTTTCTTCTTGTCTCTCTCTCTCTCTCTCTCTGCCTTTTTTCTTCTGGCCTGGTCTTTTCTGGTCTTCTTTTTTCTCCATTTTTTTTCTTCTCCACCAAAGAGACATCATTGCTGCTGCTGCTACTGCCTGCATCTTGGATGATGTTGGTGGTGGGGAGGGTTTAACAGATGATGGCCATTAGGGAGATTGACAGTGAGTAAAGAGCAAGTCCAAGATGATGCTTTTCTTTCCTGCTCTCTCTCTCTCCCCCTCTTTTACCGCCACTGCTAACTGCTTTTTTTCTGAGGACGATGACGACGACTACTCCATTCCATCCCTGGTAGATATACACAAACGCATATATTTAACTAGAACGAATTTTTCCCTCTCTAGCTCTCTTTCATTTTTTCTCGTCGTTTTCTCCATTCCAATTTCTCTGTCCACAAAAAAACCTTCCATTCATTCATTTATGCATGCATAGAGAAAGAGAAAGAGAGAGAGAGAGAGAAAGAGAGAGATACGCCACACTGCACTCGGCACACACTCACATCATCATCATCATCATCATCATTGAGTATGTAAAACAGTTACTTTTAGTGAACACATTAGTGATACATTTTTTCCCTTCTTTTTCATTCCTCTCTCTCTCTCTCTCCGTCTGTTGTTGTCTTTTTCCAGAGAATGGCACTACTGCTGCTGATGACGACCATGATGAGGATGATGTTACCTCTGGCTTCACAGCAGAAGTAGTAGAAACATCAAGCAATCAATATCACAAAATGACAAGAACGAAGTGCCAGTTTCTCTCTCTCTCTCTCTCTCTCTCTCTCTCTCAAGTGATTACATTTAAAGAGAAGAGCCGAGACAACCGAGGACCAGATGTGTTTTCTTCAGGGAGGATACCATCTCTCTATCTACGCTATTGTCTTATAAAATGCATATATGCATCATACTCTCTCTCTCTCTCTCCCTATATATTTCTCTCTTTTTCTCCTTTTTCTATTTCACAGCCCATTCGTTTAAAAAGATGAAGAAACAGTCGCCCAGAAGCTCCGTGGTTTTTTCTGGCGACATTGCGTCACATTCCGTGACAGGCGTAAGTATGCATATTGTTACCCCGAGCCAGGCGAGCCTCGACCAAACCGACTTTCATTTTTCTGCCGGATAATGAAGACAACGAGGACGCTTGTAATAATCTCCCGCCTGAAATGGACACGCTAACAAATTTACGGCCGACTCGAGTCACCCCAAAACATGCTCCACCGAGACCCTGGAAAAAAACCTCTTATTTATCCCGATCGATTTTCCCCGTTTTTTTAAACCAGGCACAGGGCAGCCTTATTCCTTGTGTCAGGCACCCATCAAAAAGCTCCCAGCAATCCTGTAAAGTAACCACTGTCTTTGGGCAAAAGGAAAGAGGACTCCCAAAAAGGAAAAGGCTTTCAAGGACTCCTCCGAAGAGAAACTGGAGAACAAAAAATAATAATAACGAGCACACTTGTGCGTATGTAAACCCTCGGTACACGTCTGACGTATCTCCCAGCCACAGACACACACACGGCACAGCACACAGGGCCATTTACCTCCTCCGGGAAAAATCATTAGGGAAAAAGCGAGCCGAGTCTAAAGAACCCGCGCGTCCCCCTTCCCCCGTTCCCCCGGACGACTACTTAGTAAGTCAAGAAGATGAACAAGGAGGAAGAAACCGTACATTTGCCCGTTGTATAGGTAATAAGGCTTTCAAAAGAAACTCCTTTATCGCTATAACACGTACACGAACTGAATTTCCTTTTTTCTCGGAGAGAGAGAGAGAGAGAGAGAGAGAGACGAATTACATATTCAGTGGGTTTTCTTTTTCCTCGTTGGAAAGAAAAAAAATGAAGAGAAAAGTAGCCTGTGTATTTTGTGTGTGCACTTGTGTACAAGACGCGTGCATATGTATAACAGGACAGGGTAGAGAGAGAGAGAGAGAGAGTTTTTGTTTCCACCGGGGCTACCGATTCATCCGCTGATGTGTGTACTTTGTTAAGAGAGCTCGTTGAAGGAAAGGTTGTGTATATTTTCACGGGGAAATGAGTGAATGAGTGGAAAGGATGGGTGGAAAGAGGCATGTACGTCTCTCTTTCTTTCTTTCTTTCTGCCTCCGGTTTTTCTGTCTTTTTTTCGCTTTGGATTCTTGTCGATGATGGTTCGTTGGAAAAAGGAGTGATCATCAAAGAGTAGACGTGTTGGGGGAGGGGAAGGTATAGCGAGCGAGTGGAAGAGAATAAGGGGAAAGAAATGATGGTCGTTAGAGAGAGAGAGAGAGAGAGAGGACAGATGCGCTCTCTCGAGGTATTTTTAGAGGATTTGAGCTTTTTTCTTGATTATTTTGGGAACGATGAGGAAAACAAGGGAAAGTTGCGTTGGTGGACAGTAGAGCTGGAAGCGGGTCGGAAATGAATAACAGGTTGTGTGGCTGATGGAATTGGATTCCTAAGGCAGATGCAGGTATTCCGGGAAAACATGCTGAAATTGTTTCCCTTTTCGGGGAAGGAGAATACCTGCGGAATGGGGGAAATTGATCGGTTTTGCCAGAGCTTCATTTTCGGGTGGAGAGCGGTTTTCGATGGTCAGATGATGATCGAATAAAGGATGCTGGGGTCAAACGTAAACGAGAGGGGGAGAGGGATTACGACAAAAAACATTTTATTCCTGTACAGTGGGCACCATGCAAATATTGACGGAATCATAATCTCCCTCCCTCTCTGAAATCCCAACGGTTATTTCCTGGAACAATTTCCAACCCACTTTGTTTGCACACAACCCCAGTCTCCGTATTGAATACGTTGGGAGCGAAGATCCACCAGGAAATCACCACCTATTGACAACAACAACGGTCTCATTTTTTCCAAGACGTTCCCTTTGCTCCACGGACAAGTTGGTAAACAAGTTTTTCTCTGGGCATAATTACCTTCCCATTGAGAAGCTGCGGTTCAAACAAACCCCCTCCAGACCCAATGTAGTCAATTTTCTTGAAAAGTTCCCGCTATTTTCCCTTGGCTGCCCGAAACCCGCTTATTTTTCCCGAAGATTCTCCCTTTTTTCAGCTTCCAGTCAGGATGAGCGAGAAAAGAGGGGAGAGGGGGAATAAAGAGGGACGTTGTAAGCTAGCCACACTTTATTTATACATGAGTCCTGCATTTTCTCTCGAGAATCTCCCAGCTTCCTTTTTTACTGGCCGGATCCGTCATTTGAAAAAGAAACGGTGCACCACACGGGAACTGACGAAGTCCCATAATAATGATAATAAGCGAGATAACAAATTCAGAGCACATCCGTTAAAATGAGAAAGTAAGCTGCTGGACTTTACGGATGATGGGAAAGGGGGAAATTCAAAAGGAAAAAGGGAAAGATGCGGGAGAGAAAGAGAGAGAACTCGTCTGGCTTCTTTATCCTTTTCCGTATCCTGCACCAGCCATCTTTCTGAAGGTAGGCGGATAGACAGCAATAATATCTGCCGTATAATCACGTGCATTTCTTTTTCGACGTGAAACGAGAGAAAAAGTTGTAATGGTATGCTCTCCATTTTCTTCGTATCGATGGACGGTATTGGTGGTGAAGGTGGCTGGTGGTGGGGGTGATCTCTCTCTTTGGAGTAATATGCGGCGGTAGGGTTCCACATGTGTTGTTATAATAACGCCATGTGTTGCTGCAAGAGAGAGAGAGAGAGAGAGAGCCGGGATGGGAGGAAGGGAATAACAAGCCATTACATTTCCTAAACACGTAGTGGGAGAAGTAGGTGGATTGGAAAGTTACTACGTTTCAAGATGAAAAAAATGTAAAGGAAAAAATGAGAAGGTCCAACTCGATAACCATGATCGTTGTCATCATCATCGTCATCATCGTCATCATTTTCTTGATGGTATGGCACTCCACGGAGGAAGACAAAGAGTAGAGGAGAAAAGGGAGGGAGGGAACAAGGGGCTGTGATGTGTGTGCTTAACAGAACAATTTTATGTATTATGCAAACGGTGAAGGGGAAAAGGTAGTAAAAAAGCGAGGGAGATTTTGATAGAGGTGGAGTGGTCGACGAGAGGAATCGGATGTATGGAGAGGAGTCCGTGCGTTTCGGTGGTGGTGTCCATGTGGTTTAGTGTCCAAGGAGGAGGAAAGGAGGAGGAGGAGGGATTCCAAGAGGAACGAGAGCAAGTGTGGCGTAACAGTTGTACTTCACCTGAAAAAATGTAGATAAGGCTGGCGATGATGATGATAAGCAAGAGGAGAGCAAAGGACCACAAGAAATCCGCTGTAGAAACAGCAGTCGTGGTATGTCTAGGCAATAATCATTACCGTGATAATATTTATAAGCGTTGTTTCCCTTCGCCGATGACGACGAGAGGCAGCGAGTGGGCAATTTTGCGGGAGTAGCGTAGATCCAGTACAACACACTGGATACTCTCCTCTTTGGAAAAAATAAGCCAGGAAGGATTTCTCCGGGAAAATGTTGCATGGTTTATGGATAGCAGAATAGAGAAACAGGTAGAGAGAGAGAGAGAGAGAGAGAGAGAGGAAAGGAGCGAGACCAAGAAGAAAAAGAGAGTCGAAACGGAGAAACCAATTCCACCGGGATTTTTTATTTTTCTCGCCAGAATAAAATATTCAAAAGTTTCCTGGAAAACTCCAGGAACAGGAGGCGGACGACGAGCAAAAGAGGTATAGAGAACAAGGCAGCCAAAATAGAACAAGCTCAGGCAACCGCTGCTCGCTGCCACAATACAACTTTTTACTTTTTTCCCCAGCATTTTTTTTTACCCCGGACCCCCTCTTGGTATAAAAGTGTGCACCTACCTACTTACTTATCTAATGCCTTCTTTTTGAAAAATACTCCAACACAGAAATATGCTAAACAGGAGAGAACAGACAGGGAGAGAGAGAGAGAGAGAGAGGTGTCCATGCTGCTGTAGTAATAATGTACCCGTCACCAGTCCAACATGTCACACAGAGACACCGTCACTTTTTCGGCATAATAACAAGCAGGAAAAAAGTGGAGAAAAAAAAAGGCAGCAGGAGAAGCCTTGCGTTGGTATTCAAATCCATTTGGGTAATAAAGTATGCATGAAAGAAAAGTATAAAAGTGGCGACGACGACGGTGGTGAACTACTGCTTTGGCATTACACCATGACAACTTGGACTCTGCTGCTGCTGCTGCTGCTCCTGTGTACAGCCATTCTCGAAAGTTGTGGTGTCCATTCATGCCTTCCTGCATTTTATTTTTATGTTCATTTGTCCAAGTCCGGGTGTGTGTGTGTGTGTGTGTGTGTTTCAGGGGAGGGGGTTATGTGACGACGACGACGAAGACAATGATGATGATGGTGATGTCGACGATATTATGGAAATTGCTTTTATGTGTTATCGTTTTTCCATTTTCCTTTATGTGCTAGTCTCCTCTCACTTCTTCTTGAATTCCTCCAACTTTTCTGGGTAATGATCCCTGCCATGATGATGGTCATTGGGAAGCAACAACAACAAAAACAGCCAGAGAGAGACAGAGAGAGAGAGAGAGAAGCGAAGCAGTAAAACCGAAGCCGTATTTTTATCTTTTTTCCCTTTTTATGTCCCAAAATTGCGGCGTTTTCCCCCATTACATATTATAATGCTGTGTCCGTCCAAACTGCAATGATGAGACGGCTCTACTACTGCTGCTGCTGCTGCTGCTGCTTTTTATCTCGGCCATTTTCTCTCTCGTTTTATTGTTATTCGCCTTTGGGATGAGCCTTCGTTCGCCAGAGAGAATCATTTACCCACAGCAGACACACACACATACACATATATAGAGGGGGAACGAAAAAAAATGGGAAAAGCCATTCACTGTCCCTGATGCTGTTGATGGTCGTGTGTGATGTGCTGGTTGTGGTGGTGATGGCGAGTCGGACTGGAAGTTAGTAGTGACAAGGAAGCAACAGCAGAGCATCATCATCATCATCGTGATCATCGGGAACGGCAACAACGACGGAATGGCTATATAATAATATATTTATTTATATTTGTGTGTACCACTCCGTTTTAGGTGGAATGGACATTATGGAAATGGATAAAATCCCCGGGATTTACATATATACTACTACTACACAAGGTGGATTACACCGTTTTATTTATATTTGTGTGTACCACTCCGTTTTAGGTGGAATGGACATTATGGAAATGGATAAAATCCCCGGGATTTACATATATACTACTACTACCACTACCCATCTCTCTTTCTCTCTCTCGTTCTGTTCCTCTCGACATAATTTTTTCTGGGTACCCAACACCACTACTACTGCTGCTGTTATTATTATTGTAGTGGAAAATGGAATGGCTATCATCATCATCATCATCATCCTCATCGTGAAATCAAGTCAAGTCGATGGATGGATGGTAGGGACAAGAACACCACCAAAAAGCGAGAGAGAGAGAGAGAGAGTCGTGCAGTACCCGAGACCATTTTGGGGGAGGTGAAGGCAAAATGGAATGACAGGAGCAGCACAAAAGTACTATTTTCTCTCTCTCTCCTTTTTTCCTTGTCTTCTTGACTCTCTCTCTCTCTCTCTCTGACTGACTACCATTTATCGTGTCATTTTATCTGGCTTTTCTTCTTTTTTCCACATTTTTTTTCTGCTTGGTACTCAACATGGGAAAAAAATTAAATGGGTTTGCTCTTCTTACTCTCCATTTATTTTTTTTTCCGTTGTCGTCATCATCATCATGGTCCATTTGAATGACAGCTATCAGTTTCCCCTTTTGTGCAAATGGGAAAAGAACATGTAGTTGCTGATGTGGCATGTTTCTTTTCTCTCTCGCGCGGGCTCTCGCTCTCTCTCTGTGTCGGATTAAAAGGATAAAGGATTCCGTCTTGCGTCCATCTCATTCACTCCATCATTACAGTAGATAGATATTAAATTGGACGGAGGAAGGGACACAAAAAGGGGGAAAGAAAATTGGAAACTTGAAGAGATGCGTTTGTTGTAGACATTTGTAACGGGGCTGTTGGATGGAGGATGACGAGGATGGTTGGGCTTTAGATAAAAAGGGGATAGTGGGAGAAGGACAGGACGAGCAACTCCATAAAAATGGAGGGATAACCGAATCTGGAGGAAAGAAAGGGAAGACGCAAGTTTTTGTAGAGAAAATTACGAGGAAAAAAAGAAATGAATTTTTTATGCATTTTTTTTCTTTAAGCTGCTTTTGGGTACAAAAGAGGATGGCGATGATGATGATGATATGCGTCGTTGGGGAAGCTTTGCTGGTGGGGTATTTATTATACAGCAATTTTCTTTGTGCGTACGGCGTACGTACCCATTTGAGAGAGGAGGGATGTTGGAAGATGGCATTTGCATAAAATGCAAAATTAGTCCACGAAGACGTTGACCGAATAGGGAGAGAAGACGTGTATTGGATGTCCACGGAGGTTTGAGGAGTTTAGTTTGATTTTAGGTGGGCTGCTGAAAAGGCCATGTTTGAAGGACGAGAGTTTAAGAGAGGTTGACCAGAATAATTTTTTTTAGAAATTGAGAAAAGACTGGAATGTCAAAGCTCTTCGGAAATGGGACGATTTTTGGTGAAGGAGACCAGGAAGACTTGGATGATGAGGAAAATATTGCCCCGGAGGTACCAGAGGATGTTAGCAGTGATGAAGAGGTGTCTGACTGGAGGAGTGGGTCAAGGGAGGGGAGAAATTGGGGGAGTGGAGACGTCTTACGAATACTGGCGAGGGTGTGCGAGCACCAGGATAACAAGAGACCCTCGTCGAGGATGATAGAGGTGGAGAAGCTCCAGACGTTTTTGGCGCAGCTGTTGTTAGAGGCGAAACATCCCAGAGGTCCACCGGCAGTGACCGTGATACCGTACAGGGACACACCGGAGCGGGGGGTACATGAGTACAGAGTGCGACGAGTGGTCAGCCCTTTTGAGTTCATCTTGGAGCTGGTGTTGGATGGACCTGCGTTTCAGTACCAGCAGTGGTCCGCGGAAATGCAGAGGTTCTATGACGACCTAAGTTTGGGGAAAAGGGAGGCTTTGGTAGGTTTCACATTTGAGATATTTTTGGAAGAAACAAAGCCAAATTCATGAAGGGAGGGTTATCAGAGGGTTATCTTTAATTTTGGGGTTATTTTACAGGAAGCTGAAGACGTGATTCAGCCCAGAGCTTGCTACGTTTATAAGGACCCGGAAGACGAAAAGTGGCACCGCGTTCGCGTTCACGGCATCCACTACACGAGGAACACGGCAGAACTTTATTTCATTGACCGCTGCCTCCTAAAGGACATCAACATTGACAACCGCCGCTTTTGCAAGATGACCCCCGCATTCGCCCGATTTCCTGCCCCACTTTTTCGCTGCTATCTGTACGACATTGCCCCAAAGTGTGAGAACGATGCCGCGCACGCCAGTCCCCTCACTCCTTGGTCCGAGGCAGCTTGTGAGTATTTCAAAGACGCGCTTCTCCACCCAGACAAAGTATTCAAAGGGATCGTTTTTACTCGCTCGGAGAAAGTGGTCACCCCCGGCGCTCCGGACGTTTGCTTCACCGTGGGCATCGTATTGCTCGAAAAAACTTCAAATTGCTGCAAACCGAAAAATGCCCCCAACATGCTGGGATGCACCGTCAATGCTCAGATGGTGGACCGGGGGTACGCCGTTGCCACAGGAATGTTGTAAGGACCTCTACTTTTTCACATTTCATGATTCGAACAAACTCTCATTTTATTTCCCCTTTTCATTATTATTTTTCAGCGGCTGTTGTCAACATACGTTACGCTCTATAGACAGTCCTGTCCCCTCCTTTCCCCATAAAAAATTTGAACTCCTCTCTCCCCCGGAATCTCTCCCTCCCAAAACACCTCTCATGTCCTTCAATGATACCACCTTCGACGCTGAGGGAGATACCACCAGAGTCTTTTTACATCGAACCTCAAGCCATCCGTACTTCAACTACGCAGGTAGGTCGTTTACCTCCAAATGTGTCCCTCATTCATTATGCAAATTAATTCATGTCCCCTTTCCCTCTCTCTCTCTCTCTGGTGCTTTTTTTGTAGTGGACCACCTCCCTGCACAATTTGCCAGTCATCTGTGCCAAGTATCGGTCTACTTTATTCGAGGACCCGGAGTCATCATCCTCCACATGAAGAATGAGCAGGACGCCCTAATTGAGATGCAAAATAGCTTGGAACAAGAAATGGTCAATGCAGAGCCTTTGGGAGAAACAGAACTTCTGCCAGGTACTTTGGTCGCTTGCCACATTCCCCGGAATGTTAGAGACGACACCATTGTTTGGTGCAGAGCAGTGGTGAACTGCAAAATGAGAAAGGAAACCGGCTACCAGGTAGGGAATAGGGGGAATAAGAGAAATAATTAGCATATGTTGAAAGGATCTACAGCAGCCGTGGAGAGAATGAAAAGGTAAATATTTAAATCATCTTGTATTGAAGGACTGCTGTGTGCTTGTGATTTTTGTAGGTTATCTTGATTGACTATGGAAATGATATGACCGTTGCTGTTAAGGATATGCGTTTACTGCCCGAGTACTTCATGACCATCCCGAGCTTTGCCCTTCGCGTTCACCTCGACGTGCCGTGGTGCCTTCCCAAGTTTGGCCCAGAATGGTCTTCCCAAGCTAACGTGGAATTTCGTAAGCACATATTTGCTCGGGGTGGGGACGAGCCTATATTTTACATCCACCGACCCCTCACATCTTACGCCGTCCGCCTGGAGCATTTTTCTCAAGACGTGGTGTACAACCGGAAGCAAGGTCGGTGGATCCCTGGCCGGGATCAAACCTGCACCCAAGACCAAATCCCATCCACCTTGAAAGATAGCCCGCTCTTGCGCACCTTCTACGTTAGCTACGGTGTCCAGCTTTCTTACGAGGTGGAGGTTGCCCGAGATCTCTTTTGGCACTTCACTCCCATCTCGGATCACCTCTGTGCCGGGGACCGACGCGCCGAACAAGCCGCTCAAGAAGACGCCGACTTGAAACGTCGTCTCCACCAACAAATATCCCTCAGGGCTTTAGCCACCGCTGTCGTCTCTAAGAAACCCGAAAAACCCAAAACTCTCTCAATCGCCGCAACACAAGCTACCCCCGCACCTCCCCCAAAACCCCCCGGCTTCCTCCCGTCCTTA
>JAHZNE010003345.1:0-15389 GCA_027744055.1 Callyntrura sp. NNG-2020
TTCCAGCAAATTATTTAATTTCAGTCTATATTATTTTATGTTGCATAAGAATTCTGAACAAGCGACCTGTGTACGCAACACCGAGTTATTCAAACTTCATTAAAAAAAGAGAAGGAGCAAAAGCTTATCATTCCGCCTATAATGTGATAAACAGGGAACCACCTTCGTATAAATAAATGAATACTTTCTGTCGTGGTTCAAGTGTTATCACATCACATCACGGTAACGTACGACCAAAATGCGTGCCACTTCTGCTGGTGTTGCTTACCCCGTTCTACTAATTCCTCTTTGTTTGTTTCCGGCTTTACATGCATGCACGTCTTGTCTTGTTTTTGTTTGAAAGAATAAGTTCATTCACAGTTACTATTATTGTCACTACAACAACACTTTGGGTTTTCCCCGGAAACAAAGGAATGACCGTGTTTGCTCGTGTGCTGCTGCTGCTACTGCTGCTGCTGCTTTCAAGTGTAATTATTATAGTCTTGGGATAAATTTCCATTGTAAAAATGTTAACGTTCAACAATGCCAAATGCTCAAATGGCCAGGGCAAGGGACAATCAGAATGCAGAATGAGAGAAATTAAGAGAAAATAATTAATTATATTTAAATTTGGTTTTTATGTTGTGTACAATTTGGTAGACTGTTGTGAACACGGAAAAAGTGAAGTCATTTTGACGCGTTTCATCTAAATGTGTTTGTTCATGATTAAGTTAGATTATGCGTCCTTCGTAGATTTTTTGGGTAATATATGTAAATAAATGAATGCAATGAGTGATTCTAACTGCATGTGTCGAATGTTCAAAATGGACATGGGGACTATTGATTTTGTCATTTTTCTGTATTGTCATTTGGTATAATTGTAGTTTTCTTCACCACACAAATCGCACCTTTCATTAAAGTCTTATACTTACAAGGAAGCGTACCAAAAGGATTGGAGTTTACACATGACATTCATATGACATGTATGACAAAAGCGGAATAATTTTACAACCCAATGACCATGGATTAGGAAAAGGACATTTCAAGAGAATGCAAAAGGTTGCTAAAGTGGTCGCGTGCGTAATTCCATCCACCACCACCACCATCACGACTACCCCACGAATAATAACTCTTACAATGTTATGGCGCAGCAGACAGAATCAATTATTCCTGGCTTGATTCGACACAACAATTTCAAAGGTAGTTAATATTCAACGTACGTGAACACTACACAGCACAGATATATTTACGCATAGTGGAGGGCCCATTTACCACAATAAAATAATTAATAGCTATATAATGTTTATAGGCGCAACAGTCTCGCTGTTTTGAATTGCCTTAAACGAACCGTAAATTTCTAGTTCATATTATAATCAGTGCGCATAAATATTCTTGTATTTGATGTGTTGGTGGTGTTTCCAACGGTCATAAATGTGGTAAGAAACGTGAAAATGTATGGCAGATACGTAGTTGATGGGGCACATTATGCAGTTTACTGCATGTCCACGTTATGACCCCATATCGCATACAACTTTAACTGACCATGCACTTGTTCATGTTTATTTGCTATTATTAATTTATTTCCTCCAGAATTCACACCTTTCATACATTTATACTCCCCTCCAACTTTGCGGACAAAATTCAAAAAAATAATCAGGTACATGTCCTTGTAAGCCCACCGGAACACAAAAATTCTATGAAATTGTGACCCTCGCCGTGTTCCATTAAGAATGCCGCCCCAATCCAATACAGATTTAGAAACACCCCAGAAAAGGGAAAAAAGTGGAAAACAATGTTAAGGAGACAAATGTGCCATGAACTATGTAACGGCATATCTAGAACGGTTGTGAAAATTCACTTCTTTCTGTTAAATAGTAAGACGCTTTCTCCTAAAGCTTTTACTGCCTCACGTACTCTCCGTATTTTTTTTTATTTCCCACCAGCGACCCACAGTGCCGGCTACTTTGAAATGGAGATTGAGAAGAGAAAAGGGACCCGAAAATGGAAAAAAATTAACAGGAATGTGACCAGACTACTACAACTCCTTTTCTCCATTCTCCCTTCCCGTAATAATTTCCACTCCTCTATCGCCATAACAAGGAAACATAATGAGTGCTAGAGGAATAATGCGTGCCGATTTGGTGTCAACCGATCAATCCGGGTAATGCGGACAAAAAAACAAAATAACAACTGCAGCGACGATTTCACGAACGTGACAATAACACCGGTGCCCTTTATTGCGGGGCAAATTTCCTCTTCACACTCTCTCCCACCTTTTTTTTTATGAGACGTTCAGATTGGAGGGAGCAGCCGGACGCACCAGGGAACGATTTCTATAGAGGAAAATTTTATGTAAAATATTTTCCTTCGAAATGGGTGTCCTTTTTGTGATTGCGTTACGTTCAATGACACTCAAATGTCTATTTTATGTGGAGACAGACTTTCCTCTCCGCCTATCTCGCATCTCTACCGCATTACCCATAAAACAAGCCGCTTCTCCTTCCCCGTAAACTTTCATTGACAGTCCCACTTTGACAGGGTGGCAGCTGTGTAATTCCCCGATAATAAGTAGGTACGACACGCTTTAAAGAGGAAAAGGATTGATCCTTCGCAGTTGATATGTCTTCTCCCGTACTAATCAAAACTCCTCAAAATCAACACAAAGCCAGGGAAAATTCAATTTTCACCCAAATCCAGGCTAACAGCAACAAAGCAACTTTCTCCCCAATGAATCCCAGATTAAATGTAGGAGCACCGTCAGACTCGTTTTTCGAGAGAGCTGAGCTGTTTTGTTTTTAACCCACTTGTGTGATATGCATATGCAAGTATCTTTGTCAATGTGACTACAATCTACAAGCCGTAGTCAATCCCACAGTCAGGGGGAACGACAACACTACTGCTGCTGCCAGGGAATAGGATATGTTGAACAGAAAAGGTTTTTTTTAGAAATGGAATAAGCAACTGGAGATGATGTGGGTGTAACGTCCTACTACTATAGAGCCAAGAGGTAAGAAGGTAGGTACGTCCGGGGAGTTTGTAACAGTTTGTAGTTATCGTTTTAACGGTAAAAGGTACTTTGTAGATGGAATGAATACTACGTGGAATAAAATCATTTCCTTTTGAATTAGTGAATACGTCGACAGCCCCATTCTATTAACGGTTAATGATGACTAAGCGCCCCTACAATAAGTATCGGGCTTCTATTTTGTGGAAAATTAAAGGAAAGCGCTGTTTATTCATTGCATGTGTTGAAGATTGACCAGAACGTGTATATAAAGCACCAGTAGTGAGGTTTTTCAGAGAAAAACCAAGAAGTGAAAATAGTAGAGCATAAGTGAGTCGCTGTGCTTAAAGCAAAAGCAATTCTCAGTGATAAATAATGCAAATGGTGGCACAGAAGGAAGACGCGCTTCAACCGCCAACCGTATATAAGCATACAGAAATTCAGAGCAACCGCTATAAATGTTCACAGGGAATATGCATATGCATATGTGTATAGGTGTGTGTAGGTAGATGAAACAGAGAGGAAAAATCTTTATCGTTTGAGAGTAAGAGTGCAATATGTGTACTTCTAAGATTGCACGTTCTCCGATAAACCATTAAAATGTCCCAAAATTAGTCATATAATATTTTACGATATTGAGTTAGCTGGATAAGTCGACTAATATGCTAGAGAAAGCAGGTTCTCTTCAGAATCAACGTAAATAGCAATAATCAAATGAGTTCGAATTTAGCCAATTTTGAAACTTTTAAAACCTCCCAAATACATCGGAGAAGTCCCTTCTCCCCGGAGTGAATGCTACCTTTCTGCATGACAGGGGAAAAGGGAAAACGGTGAATAAAAAGGGGGATTTTTATAAAGTTGTAATTTGAGGAGTGTAACATATGTTGCATGCTAATGATTCTAAAAACTTAGGTGAGCCCCAATAAAAATGTACCTCCCTACCAACACGATTGTTTTCCCCCGTAACGTGAAGAAAGCATACTTACACCAAATAACATATACAATATGCAAAAAAAAACTAAACGTATTTGCATTAAACTGTTAATGTTATTTTCCTCTTTATCTTTCCCCAGCCAAGGAGAAAGATTCAAGTAGTACACAATATGCAAAAAAATATTACTAGACTACCGCCGTAATAAAAAACAAATGGCAGCACACAAACTGATAAATAAGTATATTCCTACTCGTTGTACTTGTTTCTGGTTGTAATAGCAGTGGTGGTGGTGGTGGTGGTAACCGTGACGATGATTGCAGGCACATATTAGACGGTATAGTCCCCCTGATTGTAAGTAAATCCCCGTTACCTTTCTTGATACCATGTTTACTTGGTATTCACCGGCAAGAAATGATGTAGCCATGAGGAAGAGAGATAAAAAAATAAATTTATTATGATTTGGATTCACGTGGTAGCTCTGGAGAAATGTGTTTTGCCTACACACACGACAATGCGTCTTTTTTTCTCTGTGGAGAGAAAAACACGGGGAAAAGGTAAGGAAAAGAAAAGGAATTACTAGAGAGAGAGAGAGAGAGAGAGAGAGAGGACGTGTAAGACCACGGAGTACTTATATGCCCAATACTACTAAGGTGTACTAAGGTAGAATTTTTGGCGAATTCCTCCTCATACACCCGGTAACTTAGCACTTTCTCTCGGCTACACTTACACGCATGCACGAATTCGGAAGGACGATGGGATGGGAATAAAAAGTAATACATAATAAACGCTAAAAAAAATAATAATGTATGCATCGACTTGCTTACTTACTGTGTAGAAGAGCGTGCGTGCCTTTCATATTTAATGAGAGCAAATGTACGCTAAATACACTGCATAACCTACTGGTATTACAATTTTTTTCCATTTCAGCTGCTCCTGTTGTTTTTGTTACTGTTTTTGGCTAGTCACTCAGCAGAGAGAGAGGGGGGGGAGAGAGAGAAAGTCACTCAGCAGAGAGAGAGGGGGGGGGAGAGAGAGAGAGGCTGCGAGTGACTTACACGGACCACTCGTGCACTCGACTGGGATCGTACTTTCATGTTTTAGTCTTTTTCTTGCACGCGTGAGTACAGGAATTCTTGATAATATGTGGATTATTAAGTGTTACTGTTGCTGCTGCCGCTGTTGTGGCTAGACTACTGCTGGGAGTAGTAAAATGGGAAAAAAGAAAACAATGATATCATTGCAGTGTTAAATGGAAAAAGTATGTATCACTTTACTTTCACTTTTTTTTACTAGCGGCGGCGACGGCGGCAGCAGAAGCAGCTGCCTGTCAAGATATGCCAGTAGCATAACAGAATTGCAATGTTTTGGCGATTGATATATGATGTTGTTGATGATGATGACGATGATGATGATGATGATAATGATGGAGCATTGTCCTCACATCTACTTTTCTCTGCGACTGTACTAATATTCAAGTAGCGCTCCCACTAGGATAAGACTGCGTACGAACGACAAAGTATGGATATGCAGGGAAAATGTATGTTTATATGCTCGCTTGTCGACAGACCAACATAGGTAGCCAGGAAATATAATGATCCAGCCTTATCGCCTTGACTGGGCTAATCTGAGGTTCTCAATTGAATGAACGGGTGGCAGGAATATTTACATGAGTGCCTAATCTAAATATTAATAACAGAAAATAATACGGCAAGCGTTGTGCGGGTGGGTTGGGTTGTTATCTGCAAAAGTATTGCTGTGGTAATATGCAAACATGTTATACTCACGCAATCGTCGAGGTTTCTTCGTAAATCCGGGTTATTGCAAGCGAGCAAGACCAGATTTTGTGCAATTTTAGCACGTTCTCGAGGACAAAGAACCTGTCAAAAATGGCACTGTTTTTTTAGCTGAATGCATATATACGTGTGTGTGTGTGTGTGTGTGTGTGTACAAAATGGTAGTGAAGTTCGTTTATTACAAGCGGCTCACTGGCAGTAGTCACGCTATAGAGGGGGGAGGGGAGTGGAAGCCCCAGAACGGTGGTGACGAGGATGTTAATAATCCTCTCATTTTTTCCCCGTACGCGACCTGCTAGCTTTTCTGTAAGACGGGGAAAATGAGTTTAAAATTACTCATTTCTCCGTTAACAAAAGATTAATGGGAGATTTAAAGTAGGCAAGGCAGGGTTACTGGGGATACATTTTTCAAGGAATGTGACATGACATTATCCTTTTGCAAATCGGAGGATGATTTAACGGTAAACGGAGATTTCGGTCGGTTCTGCTTGCTAAGTACGCTTTTTTGTGCGCATATTATTATTAAATGTTGCTTTTGACATCTATTTTTTGAAGGAAACGTCTTCGTTAGTACTGTCAGCGTAGAGGACAACAAAGGTCAACTATTTTTTATTGATTGTCTGGCAGGACACAAAAGGGGAGAAGAAATGAAAAGGAGACATGTGTCGTTTGCAGATTTCGGATCATGTAATCATTATTATCAACTGTATACCACCCACAATGAGACCCGTTATCCGTTACATTTCCCCCGAAATTGCGCGGGGTGGAGAGAAAGAAGTAACGGCGTAATACACCCAGTTACTATGGAACATCGTTACGTATTTTGCACACAGAAGGCGGGCGAAACGAAGAGAGAATCATATTGTCTTCTTTCTCTTTTACCATCATCATCTTTTCTCCTTCTAAAGAAAGTCGAATCTTTCACGAGAGGTGATCCAATTTCATGGGTCCCAAACGAAGGGAAAATATAAGACGGAAAATGAAAGCGGAAAAAAAGGAGGAGGACGTATGCGTGCACACAACAACAGCCTTTACGCTGGCATTAAGGAGGCAAACAAAGGATCATCATCGATACACAGAGAGAGAGAGAGAGAGAGAGAGATACACACACCAACAGCCTTTTGGCTGCTTTCTGCATGATGATTCCCTACTTATTTACTTATTTATTCTTCGTCTTTTCCTCTTGTTATTCCTGATGTTGCACGCTGTCAAAAGCTGTAAGGAATAATGAGATGGGTAAAATACCAAAAAATCGTGCACTTCTTTCCCTCATATCTCTTCCCTATCATCATTTTCCTCGTACTCTCTGACTATTTGCTCTTTTTTTTTGAAGAGTTCAATTGACTGACGGTTTACAAAAGATCTTTCTCTCTCTCTCTCTCTCTCTCTCTCTCTCTCTCTCCTTTTGACGACGTACACAAAGTACACTTTACTTTCTTCTAAAAATACAACCCCAATACAAATATCAATTGACCAGTTTGCCGAAATTGTCAGAGGAAGAGGAAGCGGAGGGGGAGTGGCAACAGGAGCAGATATTGAAAGTCGTTCTAAGCGTTTTTGTAGCATTAACACCGACATAAACTTCTCTTAAAACTCCACATTACATTGCTACTGCGACTGTAATTCCTTTTGAAAATCAGCCGGGGAGAAACTCGTCAAAGAGAGAGAGAGAGAGCATAAGAGGCAATATTGAGAAAAGGTTGTGCAAAATGATCCATGCCATATATTATTTTGTACGTTTCCTTTGGTAAATATCAAGAGAGTATTTGTACTTCCTTTGTAGAGGGGGTTATGCCGACAAGTGCCTATGCTATTTGAAATTAGGGTTTCCATAAATAATACACGTTCTCTTCTAGGTACGTCTGTTATTCACAACAGCAAACAACAGATTTTTTCCAGTTTCCTCCATCCTCTCATTCTCTGCCACTATTAGGATTCCTCTAAAGGAGATTGAAACGTTAAATAACAGGGATATTGCATAGTAACAGGAGAAAGAGAAAGTTCCTACAAAAAAACGAGAGGAGGGATGAATAGGAAAAAAATCTTTTAAGGAAAATAATCCGTATCATTCGTAACGTGTGTGTGTGCGTGAGAAAAAAAGGGAAGATTTTAAGGAAGAAAGTAAAACAGAGAGAAAATAATAAAATGTTCCCGTTCTATAGGTACTTTACATTTATAAAGACACCCATCACCACCTATATACACTCTCCCCTGTTTACTCTCTCCAGTAAAAAGAAAGTGACACAGGCGGACACAAAACAGGGTATAAGATGCCTACTCTGTGGCTGAATGGAATCGAGTATTTATGAAGCTGTATAAGCAGCATGTGGTAAGGAGTAAATAAAAAAACCACTTCTCCACAGCCTTTGCCTTTTTCCCTTTCTCTTCTTTTTTTCAAGGAGGAGGGTAATTGTAAACAGGAAGTAATGTTACTTTCGCGTTTCGTAAACATTCACACATTGTCAGTCAGAGAGACAGCGAGATAGAGAGAGAGAGAGAGAGAGAGAGAGAGAGAAAGAAAGAGAAAGTAAAGTGTATGATTGTAACTGTCATCTTCCAGAAAGTCTCACAATAGACCAGATAGTAACAGCAGCAGCAGGAGCAGGATTGCAGCAACAACCGTCAGTGTAATACTTTTTGTTACGCAGCTTCTGTTGTTGTTGTTGCTAAACAAAGGATTGTTGAATGTGGAATAGGAATACACACGTCAGTAGTACTCTCGGGTAAGAATCCTGCCTTCTAGAGGCAGTAATTGTCCTGATGTTGAAATAAAAAAAGAAAATGATGTTGTCATTGTTTTTGCGTTGTGAGGTTGTTGTGTTGCCAGCCGCATTTGGAGAATTGATATTGCTTTTTTGTACTATATCCTCGTCCTCCTGGTCGTCGTAGTGGAAGCAACCCGCTGACAACTGAGGGAATGTCGAATGTTCAATATCATCATCATCTGTAAGGAAAAGGTAGCGCTGTGTGCTTCCACTTCATTCTCATTTTCTAATCCATGTCAGAGCAGAAGGAACCGTTGAGGTTTTAGGGTTAATGTACGTATTAATGTACTATATTGTCGGCAGGTATATGTGTATGTATATGGGTGTATCGAGGTACATGAAGTATTTATTTTCTTTTTGTGGTGTGGCGAAAGAATAGAAACATTCTGTTCAACTAAAAACCGCATTTAAGATAGAACCAATTGACGGTTGATAGTGCTTAAATAAGCTGGGCTTTTAGGGAGCAGGACATCTATTTAAATTGTAGTAACACTTTCAACACCAGAGACTAAACGTTTACCACACGGCTGCTGTTGTTGCTGTTGGGTTTCGAGCAATAATTGTGAACTATCTGCGATGAAGGTTCAGCCCGGCAGCAAACGTCGATGACATGCAGAGGTAAATCCAAATGTCCGTCCGGCAAATTTTAAGCATGACTATTACACAATTTCCTGTAATGTTTTCAAGTATCCCTATATCCTGACAGGGGCAGGGGTGCTAAATTTTGGATTGGGAACAATAATTGCGCCTTCGAAAAATCACAGAAAATTGCTTCTATTCGTGTCACTGGGTACTCGATGTATTCAATGGAGAAACTAACCTTTGGCCTCACATTATAAGAAACCCTTGCATAGACCTTGCAATAGTGTTGTTTTTTTTCTAAGTTAAAATTTAGTAGACCTACATGTATACATTCGTATGATGTCACAGGAATACGCCCAACAACTGGAGTTTACTTACAGAGGTACTAGTAACTGAGAATTATGGCAGGATCGCCAAAGTTGGGTTTAAAGAATGATTGTGACTGCAGACAGCATCTCACAGAAGATTAACTGCTTCTAACTTTTCACTTTATATTCTGTGTAATGTTAGTGATTTTCTGGTTGCCTCTTTGAGTGAATTAAAACTCTCTTACCTTAACAGCTAGAAATGCTTTTAAATTCCTGAATTCAAACAAAAGCCCGTCACTGTTCTCATTCGCCAATTCCGTCGAGTTTACTTAAGATTCAGTTTCCTTTAAAGCACCAGGAAGGTCAAACAGCAATTATCTTAATTTCCCCCATGCTGCTACATCACACACACGCCAAGTGAGAGCATGACCCGCCCAACTCTCACCACAACGAGCGAACATCAACAAAACCAACCGAGATAACAGCCAACATTTCACAATACAGAATGTGTTCAAATTCCAATAGACAGCATGCTGCTCCTCAATAAAAAAAACACCCAGTTTGTTTCCCTCTACCCCACAATACATACAATGTCCATTTCTGACAGTGGCGGTTCAATCGCTCACTCACGTTTCTCCTCACATTTCTTCCTTTATTCGGATATTTAAATGGATAGAGCGAGAAAGAAAGCGAGAAGTTGAGAAAGAGATGGGAGATCCCACAACACCTTTTGTTGTGTGGGTGGGATACCTTTAAAAAAGTAAATCTACCACGAGCATCTCTTTGACTAACACCGCTTCCAATAAAGCCATTACTGCCCTTTCAATGTTTACGTTGATCCTTGAAAATAAAGTTACAACAATTGCTCGTTTTTATGCACGTAGCCCAATCCAAGTTTTTTTTATTTAGTCGACCAGAGAACGTGCATCATCATCAATATTCTGAAAGCTCGTGGCAACAACGAGGGGAAATGTAAAGTAAATAGAAGGTACTTTCTCTTCTAGTACCTTTTCGCGGCCAGGGCAAAAACTAACATGATTCGTTATACATCTCACATAAAGTTTTCACAGCATCAAGAATAGCAAGTACGTATAGGTACCCTTGAGTATTTATGACTGTACACAAGGAAACCTTTATAGATGCAGTAGGAGAGGCCAACGCAAACATTTCTTCAGAAAAAAAGCTAGACTTCAAATGCACCAGACGTTCAGTAAGCTCAGTATATTATTTAAATGAACTATTTTTTGATACATAGCTTATGACAAAAAGTTTTCTTATCGTTTGGTAACACCTTCAATGAAAACCATTTAATCACTTTGGAACTTTAATATTTGTTCGGGCTCGTGGTACAGATTGTGGCTGATATGAAAAAAGTGTTACGGCGAAAGTTCACAAAAGTTGAGGTAGGTTGAACTGGAAGTAAATCGAAAAGCATTTTTTTTGTAACAGCTGTGCTTTGTCCTATTGGAACGGTCAATTAAAGGAGTACTGTCAAGCTGTGTCCACTTACTACTGCATTCCAATCTGCTCCTTGAATCGAGGGCTGATTCGAAACTCAATTGAGAAAAGTTTATATGAGATATACGATTTTTTGGGGGGAAATGGCAGGAGAAAGCCGCTGTACACCAAGGTGCAATAGGGCTCACAGCGTGACAGAAGTGTTCATGATGTGTCAAATAACCGGTTTTATAGAGATGCAAGTTGTGCAGAAAGAAAATCAAGTCAGCATGTTGTAAACTTTGAAAATTGAGATCGCTCGCTCGAGTCGATACCATCAAATCAAAACCGCAAAAATTGCTAAAAAACTTTTGCAGGTATCGGATGGAATAGTAATATTGGATTTTTTTTTGTAGTGAATAAATAAATATTGAGCAAGTCAACTACAATTAATTACGAAGAAAATAAATTGTCTACGTAGATTTTTCCGCTGTTCGAAAAAATATTTGGATAACGACTTATTTTACATATTCGTCAAAAAGAGAAAAAAAAATGAGAATGATTCTTATCCTGGCCAAAATTAAATAAATTGCTTGTTGGCCTCTTTAAAAATCACTCACTCGGCACAAATGTGCTTTCACCGGACTCCTGGTATCTGTTGACTTCACCTCTCCCCGACTCTCAACTAACATCTTTCCGGAACCACTTTCCAAAGGAAGTTTCCTCTTGAATGTAAACGACGTAGAAGCTGGATGGAAGCATTTTGATGGCAGATCTCAAGTATCAAAAAAAATTTAAATTCTTCGAATGCCACGCGCTGTTGTTTCAAATATTCGAGTTCCTCCCCTGTCTTTACTCAACCACTCCACATTCGACTCCCATTGAGTATTTTCTAGGACACTTTTCCAGTCCAGGGCAAAGAAAAGCCTCAATTTCCTCAAGTGTTTTGTTTTGTTTTAAAAGGAAACCAAATACAGCGCCATTACATAACTACTCAACCATGAATCCTTTTTACCAAAAAACAATTTTTTTTACCTTTCCTCACGCTGCGTTCTGCTTTTACTATAAAAAAAATATTCTACGGGCACCACCGTGAATCGTGTCTACACATACAATGACACAAGTTGATACAACGTAGCAAAAGTTGCTACTTCCGGAGTCACAAGGATGCTGATGTAAGCAGAAATGAGGACGGAACAAAAGGAAAAGTTCAGACGTAACCTGTGTGGCAACTAGTAGAAAACGTCTTTCTCCCTCTCCAAAAACTACTCCTGTCTTAATTAATTCCTCTCCGGGAGGAGCAGCCTTGTGCAGAGGGAATAGTCGATTCGTTTTTTTTTGCACGAAAGAAATAGCAACACGATAACAAGCCCCTTCCCCCAAATGTCATCATAAATAACCTTTTTTATCAGCCCCATACTGAAATCACTTGCTGGGGAGAGTATCAGTACATAGGGGAAACACCATAAATCATTAACGACACGCTCCCTTGGAATCGAAGTCAGATAAAAAAAATGGCATCATCCCTGGAGCCCCCAAGCCCCCCATGTGTTTGTATGTGTGTAAATTGGGCATCATACCAAAAAAAGTGTTGGTGCTGTCCATTCGAGTGGTATCTTACACTTAATAACACCTCGCGGGAGAAAATAACAAGGTCACTGATTTAATTAGTGGAAACGATTAGTTACGATACGTTTTGAAACTTAAAATTCCATATGGGCATCCCCGTGGAACAAACGGGAATAAAAAGACCCCCGTACTCAATGCCACCTTTGTCCTTTCTTCCAAGGAAAGTCCACCGCTGACATTTTTTCCGAAGAGAAAGAACCGAAAAGAGAGTTGAAATTACCTTTTTTTCATTTCTCTCGGTTCTGGGAAGATAAGATGAAAAGTATGAAATGTGTTTGAAGGGTAATATGATTTGAGAGTTGATAAGGAAACTTGAAGGAAGAACCCTGGAGACTTGGCAATGAAAAAAGGGAAAGGAAGAGAGAGAGAGAGAGAGAGAGAGAGAGGAACGCGGCGAGGGAGCATACGGTAGGTTGCATACGTACTTGATTCATACGCACATGCAAACTTTGGTAGGTAAACAGCAAAAGAAAATTTGGCGGAGAAAATAATATAACAGACTTATCTTCCATCGGGACTAGTTATACGCTCCCCCAATCACGCGGCTGCCATTACACGCCTGTGTGTGTGTGTGTGTGTCGGCTGGTCTCTTCTTTCTCTTTTCGAGATTTCTTGGTTGTGTCGTAGGATTTGAGAGATGTTAAGCCTATTGGGCTTTTATCTTAGTAATTATTATAATACGCGCATAGACTCGGGATGGAGAGAGAGAGAGAGAGATCTAGAGATCTCTTTACCTGATATTTTGAGCTGCTCATTACTCACTAGTAGATTGTATAGGTATTAGCATACACATTATCGATACTCTCAATATCCCTCATCCTTCTTTTTACCATTAGTCTTCTTTTTGGGTCATAAAGGAGAAAAATGTAAGAGAAAATTCGGAGAAAAGGGTGCTTCTGCCCAAAGGAGGGATCAAGCGGCGACAATCCAGCGAAGTGTGGGAGCTTCTTAAAATATTGTCGTTATTGCCGATAGAACGGGGAGAAAATCGGGAAAAGAGGATTCAGATACACGGGAAAAAATTCTGTGTCAAAATTAATCCTGTAGAGGTAGTGCCCTTATTACCTTGTTTTTCTTGCTGACACACGCATGCTATAGAATATGTTGGGGGAATATTAAAAGTGGGGGAGGGGGTACGCAAGCAAAAAACAGCTTATTTCCCTGTAATCACTCAAATTAGTGCTCAAATTAAAATTCATGTGCCATTTATTAAAGAGAAGGAGGAAAGAGAAAGGAAATGAATTTGAGGCGGGTGGAAGTTTTACTAAAAATAGCATAAAATTTTAAACAAGTAGGAACGATGGGGAGGTGGGTTAGAGGAGTATTATGTAGGATACTGGGTATGTGCACGTGGTCATGTGATTTTAATACAAATGAAGGATGTGGAGCACCTTCTTACTTGCGAGCATGAGAGCGTTACGAGAAAGACGTGAGGGTAAGAAGAGAAAGTGAGAGAGAGAGAGAAGGGATCCTTGGAAAGTGGACCTTTTTTTAATGCTTGCCATAGTAACTCGTCCGTCATCTTGTGTTTTTATCTCTTGTCAATGATGTGACCATTTTTTCACTCTGACAATTTCTCCTCTCCAGTTGTGTGTGGAGTAATAGGACCTCTTCTGTTTTACATGTATGCAAGAAAGTGCCGTATCATAAAATTTACCGTCATTCCTCCTCATATCACCATCATCATCGTCATCATCATCATCACAATCACTCTTCCCTTTTTTCTACGTATGCATGATCGTTACGGAGTGGTCGTGTGGTTATAGGGTTCACCTTTTCCTTCCTTTTCCTCGCCACTAGACGGTAAAAAAATATGCATTTGTTTAGCTACCTAACGACCATCCAGATCATAGGCACCCAGAGCACACAATAAATGTATGTCGATTTCTCGGTACTTGTTCCTTTCTAATTTGCATATTTCAAGGTTTTCCCTATATACATGTCCCTGAATGCAATATTTTACCGTTTCTGATTATTAGCTGCTTCCAAATATGTAGTAAAACGATTACATTTGCCAACTAACAACTTTCATTGTTTAACCATGTCATGTTTTTAAAACCTGCATTGTTACCGCAATCGCGGCAAAATCTAAGGTTCTACCGTTTGCAACTGTTCGAAATCCCTTCTTTATTTACTTATTTGTAGTAGTAACCTTTAACCTCGGGGCATATGAAAAAATCTTGCATTCCGAATGTAATGAACTTTTAAATAGATACGCATGATTTTTTTGTTGAAATTACGACTCCATGTATTATTCACTTCCCTACCGTTACATATTTTCTTGTCTGTTTCGTCTTAAACTTAAACTTAAAATTTTTAAGTACAAAAATAGTTTTATTGTGTTTCCTCAGTATACCTATTATTTTACCATATACAGTCATCATCACCCTTCCATTCTTCTCATTCTTACTTCTCTCTTAACCACATTCGTATAAGCCGCGTAGTAAATGCGGGCTGGGACCTATACTACCGCTTCCTTTTCTTTCGGTCTCCCTCTTTCTCTTCGTTCCCTTACTCTTACGAAGAAAGCCCAGGGAAAATGAGCGAAAGTATCTTTAATCCATGTCCCTCTGGATTTTTAAAGGCCATGAATATTTTACACTTTACTATAACATTTTCACAAAAAAAAACGACCAGGACCTTGCATACTCCACCAGCTATATTCTTCACGCTTGTCCTTATACTACCCCAGTGATGGCGCTATAAAAATGCAGAGAGCGATAGAAAGAGTGAAAGGTGTCCTCCTCAGCTGCTGCTGTGGCGGCTGTAGTAATAATAATGTACGTCGCAATGCTATTCTCTGCTCTCCATTTTTTTTATCGTATGCTACTATCACTCTGCCTTAGTCGTATGCATTTTATTTCACCAGACAAGTCAATCATTCCAGCATTATCAGAAAATATAGACACTTACTGCATTGGAACACACAACAATACCGTATTCTCTCTGACTGTAGTC
>JAHZNE010003346.1:0-13457 GCA_027744055.1 Callyntrura sp. NNG-2020
TGTGGTATATGGTCCAATAATACCGACGCATTTTAGCATTAAATCTCGTATGAAATATATATATGCACATATCTGTACACAGTAAATGTGTCCGGCACGGCTACCCCGTGAACTTACATGTATTTTTTTCTATTCAAATTCAAAATGGCTTGAAAAATAAAGCAAATAATTTATTTCTTTTGTGTGTGTGTTGGCTCACTATTTTTGTGTTGTAAACTGAACAAAACGAAAAATGCAGCAAGCAGCAGAGTGCAGTGGGAATCGAATGTGAGAGTGCAAGTCCTGCTGGCGGGTGTTGTGGTAATCCAGCAAGGAACAGCAATGTTTCAAAAGCATGGAAAAGCACCGTTACATGTATCTCTCTACCTACGTGTTTTTTTCTTTACCTGTGGCAAGTAAGCGGTAGTGGCAGTGGCAGTACTCAGGAAAAAACAAGATTTTTCCCACAATGTAATATATCTGGTATTAACTACATAAGTAGGCAGACATTATGCTATGTTATGATAGTCCTCCTCCTGTCTGTAAAGGATACAGGTATGTGAAAGAAAGGCGATAAGATACATCATGGCTCTTGCCTTTACACAAAATGTGTGTACACTGTACATATTTGCTGTATATCGCGGATAACATAATTTCTCGGAGTTTTCCCCTCAAGATTTACGAGTAGAGTTTTTAGTTCTCGTGGGACCACCGCTGTTGTCGGTTACTCAGGTAAATTATGACTGCATTACTCTATCTTGCCTTGCCTTGTCGGATTCAATCTAAAACGTATACATGCCTTTGTAACACCATAAAAGTAACCTGTTTTATATACTAATAATAGTACCTACGTATACAACCCACCGTCGTTATAATTTGAATGTTCATGTGAACTTTTCTTGGCCTTCTCTGCTCGTAAACGACTCCTTCTCTCATACACATACACACACTCACACACAATCATACTTCTGTTTACACCGAGTATATATATAATATATCGCTTTTAAAGCTATATCTACTGCACAGTGCACACTTGTATCGCAATGAGCACGTATTGTTATTTGTAGCCATAATAATGTCTACCAGTCGCTCTTTCTCTCTTCTTGTAGAGAATTCACTAAAACACTTTCAAACCGACATTTATGTGTTTACAGTCCTTCCTTGATGTACTTGGTACATCCTTTTGTATTTAATGATAGGTATAATAACGCAAAAGCAACATGGTTGCATCCACACACAGCCAGAGATGTGTGTATATGTGTCCATGATCCTAAAGCTTTTTAAACAAATATTATTCTCTGACTCCATCTCCCTTTCCTAAGCTCAATTTATAAAGTATGTTCGTTTTTTCTCGGTTTCATAGAAATATGCCCAGTAAAGGATGTACCTACCTTGCTCACTCTCGTCTCGTATTACAGAGAAAGAAGGGCAGGCCAGGCAGGCCAGGTACTTTGACTTGCCAATTTTTAAATGTGCTGACGGGGTGGAATGAAAGTGGTGTAGTGGTCACTAAAAATTACACTGTTGTAGGGTATAATGTGAGGATAAAGTTTTGTTTATATTCTTATCCGGCAGTAACATTTTTTCTCTTTGTAACCCACATTACTTATAAATAAGGGGCATTTGGGTTTGAATCCATTTCCAAAATGGGGTATCTTCATATAGTTCCTTCTTTCCCCAACACAATTGCGTATATAAAGGTACACTTGATTCAAGTCCACTGCTCTACGGATTCTTCTATAGAATATTTTGTTGTGTTTTAGTTCATTGTAAATTTTTTACCATTTTACTGTATCCTGTGAACTTACATTTACGCTGCATTTACGGCACTATCTATACAGCAGCACTTCGGCGTACATTGCTCGAAAACATATTTATGCAAGTTTCATACCTACTCCCACCAACGCGTAGTACGTTCAATTGTGTAGATTGAGCTCACTCTGTTTTCTTTCACTTTTTTTGAAGCTGTAGGGAAGAGACAGTCTGCGTGCATTCCACTTTTAGTTCCGCCTTTCTTTCTTTTTGTATCCGATTCTTGTGTGGGTTTCATTGCAGCTCATTCAAACTCCCTTTTTATTTCTGTGTCTTGCATTTTCTCTACGGTACTCCGGTAGTAGTGGACCGCTTGCTAAAAGCGCGGTATTTTTATGTTGTTGCAGTTGCTACTTTTGTGTGTGTCTGATATTGAAACTACACTACCATATTTATACGTACGGAGGTGGTTGTGTATAGAAGTAGTTTATTTTGTGTCCCATATTCCGAATTGTAATCCCTAGGATTATGGCTCGTTTTTTGTTTTTGCAAAAAGGGGAGAAAAGAATGAAAGGAGGGAACAGAAGAGGGCTGTAGGGAAATAATGGGAGTCAAGAAGAGAAAATGCGTTCTTGTTTACTGGCTTGAAGTTCCTTTCCGTTTGGTTTTGCTTGTTTGGGAATGTTTATTGTGCGTATTATCCTTGTCGGAGTTAATGTAATCCTGTTTTACTTATTGTAGAAGGGAGCAGCACAAAACAAAAACAATATAAACACGTAAAAATCTAAATCTATGCATTATCTACCTACCACACACACAGTGGTGATACACCTACATACAAAAGCGTATATACTTCACTGACTGGAAAGCTGGCAAATATGCAAAATATCTGAGAGAGAGAGAGAGAGAGAGAGAGAGACGGAGACAGAAAAGAGAAAAAGAATTTACATAAAAAGTTGTTTACTTTTGTGAAAGGCTTTTTATAATATACAATTTCACCAATAAAATGTGTAGGTATATTACTTGCCTGGGTGTACGTAGGGAATTGTATAAACACGAATTTTGCTAGATGATCTGTTTCTCTCGAACAAAACACCAAGTGGACTGCTGTTTTTCGAAAACTTTTTTGTTTCGTGCACAATGATCACTCCTATTATGGTAGCGGTCCTAGGTACATTTAGACAACACAGCTAAAGAGGGCCCCGTGAAATTGCTCAGTATCATTATCATTTTGTTTTGTGACTCGCAAAACCTATTTTAAACCCTACTTTATTGGGCATACCCTAGAGAATTTATACGACACATATGGTCTATGTGTATTTTTGTTTTTAGCTTCTCCATAAAAAGAACACTTAAATTTGATGCAGACTCACTCGCAAAATGCTCTAATGTCTTTCTTTCTCAAAACATTTTAGTGATTAACGCTCGTGCTGCTGTTGGGAAGAGCAGCGCACAAAATGCTCACACACATGATAATAAAAAGGGAACGGGAAATTTAAAGAGGAAAAGATAGTGGTAATTTTTCTTACGGCAATGTACAACTATATTTTATTAGAAATAGAAAAAGTTGTCACTCGTCAAGGCATAATTGCTACGTTCGCGAGCACGTGTTCGCACATAAGGACACAATTCTGTCATCAGGTCTTTAAAAGCGAATCAATTTGTCTGAGTGGTTTTTGACACGCGGGAAACATACCCACTAAAATGCAATGAAAGTGGGAGCGTATTGATAGGTAGACAGCCAAAAATACACATTCACTGCATAAATACTCGTGTATTTATGTCGTGAGTTCATGCTTGCTTGTGTGCAACAACAGTTGTGGTTTTTACTCCGCGCGTTGAGCAATAATATCAGCTTGCTAATACCATTCTGGAGCCGCAATGCATAGTATAAATATGCAGTACACTTGCAAAATATTGTCGACGACGACGCGACGATGCTTTCTGGTTATTTTCTAGCAATCCCCATTAGCATTCACTAAGACTAGTCAAGAGCAATCTATGACGCGTCGTTGCCCCATTCGTTTTTTAACCACGGGTATGCATGTCGGTAAATAGGGGTATAAACATTGTTGCTTTTGCGTTTGTATGTCATTTTGTGGGCAATAAAGGCACGAAAATAACAAAACATACTATTACCCGGGTGTGTGTGTGTGTTATCGGTTTTTTGTAATACAATTGCCAAATGAACGGGAGCTGTAATTGGATTGGATGAGTATTCGGATAAGGTGTACGTACACCGTATAGAACAGACCACGATTTTTCTGTAAGTGTAAAAGACCCCATTAGGACAAAACTAACGACGTTGATGATGATGATCACGATAATAGCAAGTTTTATTGGATGAATATCCCAAAATCACGAAATGACTATTGCTGAATGAAGTGGTGGAAGCAAAAGTAAAGGGCACAAGAAAAGGTGAAAAGCGATGTAGTGTTATTTTGGCATACGTATCGTATATATAGCGTACACCACGTGTTATTATTATTCCGTGTTCCCCTAAAATCAATGACATATGCCTATGTAATTTTATATCGATGTATCTAGAGCTCTCCCTGTTATTTTATTTTTTTTATTTGATACGTATCTACTGTTACCTTACGTCATAAACGTTGCAACAGCGCCGTTATTTATTTGCATGCTCTTTCGAAGATTGGAGAAGTGATTATTGTCACGAATATTTGCATTAAGAGTGCGACATTATATGGAGGTAAGGAAATAAGGGTAGGTGTGCTTTTTAAACTCGCTGATAATACCCTTGTCCGAAAATCAATGGGCATATATGTTGCTACATACCAATATAGATGTATGCATTTCCGACGGGGAAAATAAGAAAGCCTACGACATGTTTATTCCTTGTAGGTACAGATGAAATGTAAACTAGGTCGATGTTGTTGTTTGTTTGTTGTTGGGGAGTTTAAATTCGTAGGGGTTTCCCGCTAAAATAAATGATTTTGTAGGGAAGAGTGAAAACATACTTTTTGACTTTTATAATCTGCCGTTTTTATGCGGTGGGATAATATGATGGCGTTGAAGGATGTTTTTACAGCATTACAAACTGTCAGTTTTGTTCAGCACTTTTTATTTAGTAGCTTTATGTAAGTCGTCAGGAAGACAGGCATTCTTGGTGTGTATTCTCTTTGCTCGTTGCGCGCCTTCCGAAATGTTTTCCGTCGAGAGTTTGGTGTGGAGAAGAAAGTGTTTTCTTGTTAAATGCCAAAAAATGACATGATAATCATCTTCGTAAGCTTCTTTCAGCCGTCATCTACTTTTCTCCATTTTTCGACTCTCTAAAGCTGTTTTAAAGAGATGATGGTGGTGATGATGATGCTTGAGTAAAGGCAGATGATACGGTGGTGGATGTGTTACATGCATACTTTTCACCAAACTACGAAACTTGTTAATATTTCTATGCGTCATTACAAGTGTAAAGGAACCGCAGAGTATTTCTTGTTTTATTCCTGTCGAACTATCCACTGCGGAGGTCGAAGTAGCTACAATTTTAAACATTTTCGACGAACCAAAACTTTATTCATTTATGGAGCATATTTCTCTCTGCTAGCGTGTGCATCGCGTTCGCGGAGAGAAAATAGTTAAACGAAAAATGGTGAAGATGTAATCTAGCAAGAGATCGTGTTTTATGTCCATAGACGTATGTTCTGTTCGCCGACATTGTAAAACCGAAGTAGAAAAAAATCATCCCTCCATAAAATTTTATTCAACAAACGAAAACTAGGTCAAATTAAATAGCCAGGAGTAGTAGCAGAAGAAAAATCCCCTCCCCCCGAATAAAAAACGGAAGGTGTGGGTTTTACATAAAATATCTATTGCAGATAGATCCTGGGCTTGTGACTGTATTTCTATCCTCCAAGTAATACGAGCACGTAAGTATATTTATTCAATTGGTCGTATAAAAAGTTCAGGCCTTGGGCGGCAACGTTGTGATGATGGTGTTGATGTTCAGGATGGCACGAGGTGCCGAGGAGCGACTGGTTCTTAGCCCATTTTTGCTATTGTTGCAAAGTTTAAGTTGTAACACAACTGTACGAGCCAAAAGTGTATCCAGCAAAAGCCAAAAAGTTCCATCTTCTCAGCAGACCTCGTGTAACCACGTTCTTGTTTGTGAATTCTTCGTTTCTTCTGTGAGAAAACTATTTCGTTTCTCTCTGCCGTACACTGTGAATGAGAAGCAAGTTTATAGGCACGCAATTTGTAATAAATCTTGCGGTTTTCTTCGCCTTTTTCGTCGTTTACTTTCTAAATTTCTGCAAACTTTGCAGAGAATCTGTAGTTTGTGTATTTAGTGCGTGCGTGCCTACACCTCTGAGTTCATCCTTGAATTCAAACCGGATCAACTAGCTGCTGATGACGATATGATGATGGCAAAAAAAGCATTCCTTGATAAAAGGTACCATATTTCTCCGAATGCCTACACAGATAATGAAGTGAAGCTCACTTCTCACTACTAAAAATGAATATTTTCATCCAACCATTGCTAACCCGACTAGCTGTATCCAGAGATTCGCCTGTCGGATTACATTTTATTTGTGTTTCATTCTTCAATTATTTTCCTTACCTTGAAAGCAAATGGGTATTGCTGGCTCTTGATCCACTTTCCCAATTTCACGATTGCTTCTATACTTCTGCTCTTGTGTACCGCAATATTAATATTTTAAGAAAACCAAGAAAAGATAGAACTTTGCAAAAAATACTATAAAAATCTCTATACATGATAAGCAAGGTTATACAACGGCATGGGTAGTCCAGCGATATGCGTCTTTTTTCATTGTTTTATTTTATAGTATTTCTTACAGTAAAAAAGTAATTTTCATGGGATATTCCTCAACCATCCATGTTGCCTATTGATATATAACGAAACAAAACTATATCTAATTACTTTAGCTATAATAAAGTTTGTACAGTAGTGTACACTGTACACCCATATATAGACTTACAACAGTGCTGTATCTATATGTGCATACTTTTCCTAAGAGTGGCTCGAGAAAACTAATTAAATCCATTCTGTCTCAAGTTCAACTGGTTTCAATCAGAAACTGACATGGCGTTACGTACATTCTAGTAACAAGGAACAAGGTACCTATGATGATGATGACTATACGGGAAGGGAAGAGGATAATGACGAGTCTGCTGCAACCGGTTACTAGTGGCTACGGTGTAAAACAATAGCTTGAAAAAATATAGGAATAGGATGTTACCATTGGAAGCTGCACCGTGTGCTCCCACTACTACTGCACTTCGTTAAAAAACGGGTCTTTCCAAGCCAAATAGGCATATGCCTACACGCTCCACTTGCACACAAACAATTTGCTATCAGCGTTGAACGGGAAAACAAATGATTGCATCCTTTAAGCTTCCCACTTGTCTTCCCCACTCTCTCTCTCTTTCTCCCTCTCACTCCCTCCCGCTCCTCATCCCATTGAATGGATTCTTGGAATGCAAAGAATTCCCATTCTCAGACAAATGGAAAGATTCTTCGAAAAGCACGAGAAAATCCTCTTTTTTGAAACACATAGAGCCGGTCTTATAGGATAACGTTAGTTTTACTACTAATACTGTGTAAAACTAATGGGGATGCGATTGTTGGGGAGCCGTCGTGGTAGAATATAGACAGTCCGGGAAAAGGGAGAATGAGATACCAATCTCGAAAAAAAAAGTTTATACGTATTTTGTATTGCATTGCAGTATGTACAATGAGAAAGAATGTATCACTTTTACCTCCCAGTATTTTGCGTATACGATTCTCAGCAGCGAGTGCTAATAGGCAAGAGTCCAATAAAGAAAAGAGACAGCAGTAGCGTGACCATTTCATGTCAAAGTCCTATTTAGTAAAGCAGATGTACATCAGCAGGAAAAAACAGAAATGAAGAAAAAATAAGTTTTTTGGAGACTAAGCTGTGTTTGCACAGTACACAAGCAAATAACTACTGTTTTGAGAAAATAGAATAGGAGATGCATCGGAAGTTGCTCAAATAAGTTTGTAATCTTGGAATTGGAACTTCCTTTTTAATTTCATGGTTCTCATCATTCCGTCCCATCCATTATCCCTTTCCTCCACTCCTTTCTTTCCCCACCATACATAAAATAATAATAATAGTGGGGGCAAAGCCGTATATCTTTAGTACTCTCATAAAGTGTGCTTGTGTGTGTGTATATATACGAACTCTGTGTGTAAATTGTGAGAAGATATGCCTTATTAATACAGCGCATTACCCTATTCCTACGACAAGAGCATAGGTAGGGGGAAATAAAGTAGTGTTTCAATTCGTAAATATTTTTGAACTCTGTAATAAAATCCTACTTCTTGGCTACTTACTACACTCGCCAAGCGCGGCATATTATTTGATTTGGCTGCGTTCCTATTTGCCTTCCTCTCAGGAAGCATAATATTATGCAACCTGTGTAAACCTGGTATACAGTGGTGCAGAAGGCAGAAACCAACTCCACTGAACACTCCAACAAATATTTTTGTGTGTGCATGTTATAATGTATGTGTTAGTTCATGGAAATTTTACAGCCGCAGCCTTCAAGGTTGAAGTCTTTCGGTTTTAATACTTCTACTTTATGCGTTATTCATCATTCAATTCAAATAAAATACTTTAAAGTGCTCATCGTTTTTCTGACTTTGTGTGTTAAATCCTCATATACTTCAAACTGCAGTTTTCTCCATAGACAATGTATGCACAAGGTCGCAGTCTCCTTGTCCTCTTTAATTTTAACTTTTAAGTGGTGTTATCTTCCGAATTGAGCAGTTGTGGTGGTCCTCATCCACTGCGGAAAAACCTAGTGCATTTAGTACCTCGTGGTATTAAAAGTAATTTTTGTTGGTGTGTTTGGCGTACTATGATGGAAATACTTGTAAGAGGAAGTATACATAGACAGAGTATAACGTGTACTCATTTTGACACATCAACTTTTACTTTTTGTGGAGCAGAGGAAAACATGGAGGACCATGCTGCAAAAAAAGTTAATTCAATGAACGTCAAGTACGTAACGTTGACATACCCCCAAAATTCACACATTTTTCACTAAATATAACGGAAAAGAATAAACCTATCAAGATAGCATGTAGAAAGTGGCGAAACAAATTCACCATCGGCAAAAAGTTATAGTTGGCGTCTATACGTATAACAAACTTGACATTTGAACTAGTTTGGATAAACTTTAACTCTAACCCTCTCTGTTATCCCAAAAAATGTTGGTCTTAAGGGCCATTTTCAGCAGCCAAAGATATGATTTGCAAAAACAGAACTCAGAAATTCCTTTTTCTTAAAGGGTTACCGTGCTGACGGACAAACGGACGGACAACATGAAATTAATGGGTGTATCTTCGTCACTTAGAAAAGAAGAACACTAGAAAAAGGCATTGCCCTAGGCTCTTATAGAAAATTGCATTTTTTAGTTTCGTTCTACTTGTTCTACTACTGGTAACCTACGTATTATGTGGTGAGTTCTACGGTACATGGTATAGTGTGGTGACACAAAGTTGTAATAGTAATTTATTGGTTTAGGAAAGCTCTCCATGGTCAGATGGGAACTCAGCTTTTTTGGTCTTGCTTTTGGCTCAAAGACCATACCACACCAAGAATAACATAAAAAATAGTCAGTCAAGACAAGAAACTAAAGACAAAATATTTTCATAATGGAAGCAACCGAAGAATGACGCAAGATCGGTTTTCCAACATTGGATCAGTAACAGTACGTTTTGTCCTAGATGCGAAAGTAGTGGGTGAAACAAAAATGGTGAAAGTGGAAAGAAAAATATAACAAAGAAACAGGCCGCAGCTCTAACGTATTACATTGTATTATAGGAAATCCCATTTTGTCGTGATGCATGATGCATACGTATATTACTTATGAAATGGGTACATGGTAAGAGTGAAGCAAAACCAAAAAAGTAGCGAGTCGGACATTGGGAAAAAAACGAAATGGCACCTCGGAAAATAAAGGAGACATGATGTACCAACGTGACATAGACATTGTGCTGGACCATGCGGGAAGCCTTGTACATTTACGGACATCTCGCCTTTACGTATATACTCCACCATCATACCATACATTTCTTTTGGCTGCTGTTGCTGTAGCACAAAGAAGGGAGGAATTTATGAATTCTTTACGAAATATTATTGACTGAACTCCTAGTAGCGACACAAGTAGACAGAGAAGGATCAGACAAGATATTTTAAGGGCTCCGTCTGTCTCTTATTGCGTGACTGTGGTGGGTATATGAGTGTGTTTCTCTGTTTTCTGACTGACTTATCGGGACGGCGTGAAGAAGGACGCAAACTACCAGAGCAAAACCGTAGAATAATAGTATCATCCGGAATCGTACATCCCTGCTTTCATAGGGACATTTTACTACGTTTTCTCTTGGTCCCGTGGTCAATAATAGTGGCAGTGACCATTCTTCTCACATATTCACTTCACTAGTTTGTGCAGCAGTGGTGGGTGGTGGGAGTAGGAGTAGTAGTGTGCACTGTTATTATTAT
Source organism: Callyntrura sp. NNG-2020 (assembly GCA_027744055.1). Lineage (NCBI taxonomy): Eukaryota > Metazoa > Arthropoda > Collembola > Entomobryomorpha > Paronellidae > Callyntrura > Callyntrura sp. NNG-2020. The sequence continues at coordinate 10,239 of JAHZNE010003346.1, forward strand.
CATCTTTTTTGTTATTATTACATACTTCTTCACTATTATTATTATGTATGGCATTTTTATTCAATGCGACTATTAAAGCAGAAAAATGCTCGGAGGGCTGGAACTGAGAACGGCGAGTGGGATATTACTTGGTGCTTATATACTTTACGTAAAGACTTTCCGCAACTACTAGTATTACTTATTTTTATATTGGGGACCTCCTTCGCTTTCCTTTCGGGTTATGAATGAACCCAACCATTATCATTGAATTCCACTTGTTTAGGAAAGAATGAGGTAAGGTAAGGTTTTCCAGGCAGAGAGGCAGCAGTGTAGGGCGAAAAACATGTGTATTTACAGAATGGAATGTACTTTCTCATTGTATAGGGTTCCCGCTTTTGTATAACGAGTACATTATGATATACACGTTATCTCGTTGCGGTCGTGAGAAATTATTTATCCAAGAAAATTTGGGGTTTGGCTTGAATTATTTTTATAAAAGAAACTAACATGTTCAATAATCGATATACACATTCGGTTTCGTTTCTCTGCACTGTTTTCTACACAGGCGGTTTGGATGGAGTACCCCTTGCCTGAGAACAATTTTGACTCGTATGAAGTTTATGAAAGATGTGAAAGATGAATAAAAATCCGGTTTCAATAACAGCCAAAAAATGCATCCTGGTTGGGTTTTAAATATAAAACGGGCGAGGGCAAGTCAGACGATCAAATATAACGTTATATTATTATATTTGTTGTCGAGATAAGTAGATATCCGTCTGCCTGTGTATCTAGAAGACGATCGATTAATATGATGTAGGTTGGGTATATTTTTGGTGATACAACAGCTATAGATGAATGCTAGATGAATGGTTGTTCCGGAAAACTTTGAGCGTGTAATATAATACTTGTCAATAATACTTCTCGATGTTCCCCGTCCAAATTTTTATTAAAAGAATCTTTTCTATCTTGGATAGCTGCGGTTCAGCGAGACGAGGGAGTATAACACAGAGTCATTGAAGTCTTTTTATTCTTTAGCGAGCCAAAAATGAAAAACCAAGCCTTTCCAAGTGGAATGACCATAAAAAAGATAGAGTACATCGATTTTCTAATAAATTGATTTTTGTCTGTGGTGGTGGTGGTGGAGGATCTTGTGATTATTTTTGCATCCATTTTGGGAAACCTGGCTTTTTTGGAGGAAAGAAGAGACACGGGATAGAAGATGATTGTCGTCATCATGATCGTCTTCGTCAAGTACACTGGTTTTCAATGCTCATGAAAGTGATATCCTATTCGAACAAAAAATAATAATACTGTGATCCATATGCGATATGCCTTTAAGGACGTACACAACTGCACGAGGGCACAGGTACACATTTAAAATACAGATAGGTAGAATTTGATAGATTGACAGGAAAAGACTGGACGGATGGGTACATACAAAAAAATCTATCTGAAAATCTAGCCCAATTTAGCACACTCTTCTCTAATAGTATAGCATTCCTCCGCTCCGTTGAACATGAATGAAGTTAAGTTGTTAGGTTTTTGTTGGAGGGCAACTGTACACAGAAAAATAGCTGCTCACAAGGATCATGATGATGATGATTGTGTGGGATTCTTGTGTGATGTATACTCCCTAATACGTTATCAGATCTGTATAGTAGTGAGTAACTCAATACCATATATCTAGTTTTATATTTACCCAAGTCAATTCTCTTCTCTCTTAGGAACATCATCTTATATTGTAGGTAACTCTGGCCATGAATGAGTTTTATGACGCTTGCCATACAAGCCTGTTTAAAAGGTGAGAAAACACATGTACCGTCCTGTCTGACGTATTTATACAGGTAACATTATTACACACCGTTCGTGCCTACCGTCATAAAAATGCGAAGAAAAACCTGTTTTCCCTAATATTTCACTTTTACGTTTTCCTTCGTGCTTCGTAAAAATGGTAGAATGATGGGATGACGATGATGAGAGTATATAAACGCGTAATGAAACGGGGTACCCTTTGGAAGTCACCTGTAACAGCGATCATTTTCTGGAGACGCTGCGCGTAGTCGAAGACGATAATCATATCAGAAAAGTTTATCTCTTGCCTTTTTAACCTTTTCCTAGAAATAATGAGAAGCAAGAGGCACACACACACACACACACACAAGAAAGGTATGTCGGGTTAGAGAAGTAATAATGTTCATCTTGTTCATCAGCATCAAGACTGTTATTATTCGGTTGCAAGTAGAGTAAATTACCTGTGCTCTATTCACGCTCTTGTCTAACTCTTTCTCTCTGCCTTCTCTCCCAAAACCTATTTTCATAAAATGGACCCACAAAAATTTACACGGGAGGGGGAAAGGTCAATATTTCACTGAGCTTGTTCATGCACAACATAATCTGTTCGTTCCAGTCACTCGAAAAGCCTCTCTCAGTAGTCCTGGCATACTCTCTCTCTTACACACATACACAATGACCTAAGCGGACTGGCACCCTTTGTGGCCAAAAGAAAAGATAATGTCCAAGAATACATAATGTAAAACAGCATGAGACTTTGCAGGCGATTCGTACAAAGATGTAAAGCAAGCTAATCTATTTATTATACAACCTAAGCGGACTGGCACCCTTTGTGGCCAAAAGAAAAGATAATGTCCAAGAATACATAATGTAAAACAGCATGAGACTTTGCAGGCGATTCGTACAAAGATGTAAAGCAAGCTAATCCATTTATTATACGATAAAGTGTGTATAAACGAGCCTTAACCCAAGAAGCTCTCTCCACTCACAATCTGAGAAGTTTACTACAAAAAGGAAAGGAAAAGAAAAGATACGCCGGAATCTCTCAAAGGGATCAACAACTTTGAACAATACACTTATTTAATATTTTCTTTCTGAAAAAAGTTGCTGCATACCTGCTACCACACAACACACAGGCAGTGTGTAAACCTGTGCATGAGTCTGTGTGTGTTGTAAAATAATATGTGCATACGCAATATTTACGCGCATATATCACCCAGATCAAGACAAACAAATGTTTATGACTTTATTTGGACGAAGAAAAATGGGAGTTACATGGCACTGCATATAGGGGGAAAACTTATTCTTTTCTCTGCCTCAGAAAAAAAGTTAAATTTGGGAAAGAAACATTTTTTGAAAAGTGAATAAGATGAGCGTACGGATGCCACAAACGGAGAGATGCTGTTTTCAATTCTTTTTCTGTGATGTTTGTTGGTATTTGTATTGGTA
>JAHZNE010003347.1:0-11125 GCA_027744055.1 Callyntrura sp. NNG-2020
CTCTTTATCAACTCCTTTTAAAAAATAGGCTACTAAAGAGGCATCTTTATTATTATGATTACTCAATACATTAGGCTATAAAACAGTTTTAAAATGTTTAGCTTGAGATTATTGTCGATACATATATATATTGTATTGTAGCGTCATTATAAGATTTAATCTTAATTGAGTAGACGTTTAATGTTAATGCATTCTAAAAGTATATGTCAATACGACATGAGTAATTATTGTTGTATGTGCGTAACAAATTATATCTAAAAGCGAAAGATTATTTAACTAAAGTAATATATATTTATTGTTTTCAGAGTAAATGTCTTTTGATATGATGCTATTTATAAACTGAGTTGAGCATGACAAAAATCATACAATATGATTATATTAGGAGCACTACATACGATACGTACATATTGTGTAATTAAAATAATGATAATAGATATTTTTACGAAGTGTGATTATAACTGGATTATAAGAAGTGTAAGTATACAGTTAACAGTTGTACATAGTAAACATGAAATACGTTGTTGGTAGCCAAATAGCTAAATAAAATTTTATCTAGAATCTTACTCAACAGGAAAATATACAATTACAATAGCATATGTAAATAGTAAATAGGTAGGTAGGTATTATTAATTCGTTATAAATATTCTACATAGGTATATACTATGCGTAATAATGTACCGCAGAAAAGTTAACATCATTTAATAAAATGGTCCCTTGTGTCGATTTTAGTACATGAAACCTTGTCGTGTGACTCGGATGTCACTTTTCATACATAATGTTTTCAACTTTATTCAAAAATTCTCCCAGGTGTTTTGCATTTTTCTCTGACATATTTTGGATTCCCGTCACCCCATTTTACATGTAAATGTTGTAGAATGGTTTTAAAAGTGCATACTAAAATTATGATTGCAGATTGAAGACGAAGATTTTTTCTTCTCGAGGTTCTTGTCCAATTAGCAGCAAACTAATGCAGTGTTTCCATAATAGTATTGGTTCACATTGGTTTCTATGAGGCAGAAATTTCCACATAAGTACTGTATGTGTGTCCTATTCTACAAAAAATATTCATCGACTTGCCAATAATGCCAATGCATTCCATGCCCTAATTCCATGCTGTACATTTGTTTCCGCCATCCAGAATCCAAACGCAAGAAGATTGTGGGGAAACAAATTTTTTAAAGAGCTACAGGTATTTAGGTAAAAGAAAATATGGCCGTGGTTTTTCGAAACGATGAAATGGAAGGTGATCTTGTTGATGTCAATACACAAAAAGGTGTTGAAGCTGAAGCAGCAGCCACCGTCAAGCAGAATGCAACAAAAAAGCGATTGAGTCTACACCCAGTTATAAAGGCTTCTCTATCAGTGGTTGAACCACCACCACAACTCTCGCCCGGAGTTGCCCGCTGTAGTTTCGCAAGGAAAATCAGAATCCAGCTTGGAAAATTTTATCTATTCATTGAAATGTTGAAAGAGAGCTCGTCGTACTACTTGAGAAGAGTATTCACGCTTCCATTAGTCCGTGGATATCCTATATCGTACGCATGCCCCGAAGACTTCGATGCAGCAGGTTGTTACAGTTTTATTAGCTTCAAAAACTTCCAAGATGCCAGATAAAGTTGCATACATCTATATTTGGGGCGTCGCGTCAGTCCATCATGAAAAACTTTTTTCATTTGCATTTACATATATACAACTATTCAACGACATTGCAACATGCATATGATGAATAGCAATTAAACATTAAATCGTGTCATGTGCATGGTGCATTAGTTGTGTTAGAATAAATCTACTTGTACATTGTACTTGTACAATAAATACTCTACTACTACTACTCGTTTAATGCAAACCACTTGCATTTGCAGGTGAAAGAGTCCGTAAGAAAGACCAAGACGTAGACGACTACGAGAAAGCTATGGATTTGCTAGAAGTTGCATGCAATTACACTGAAAAAACGAATATGATGTTCCAAAAAATTATAGCGGACAGAAAAGAATTTGCAACAAGCAAGACAAGATATGCTAAAGATTTGGACTGGAGTAAGCTTGCCCCATGGAATGAGAGCTTCCTTGGCCATTTAGAAAGCACTTTTCAAGTTTTTGACTCATCTAATGACGCGTTAGTAGATTTTGAGGAAATGTAATGGAGTTTCAAAATAATATATGAACTTTGTCAAACAAATATCGAATACAGGGGCATTAATCGACACTTGGTGGTGACTGCGATTTTGACATTTCAGGTCTACAGCACTTGCTGATTATGGGGATAAGACATCACCAGAGGATAGATACAAGGTGTTCTCGTCCTCCCTCCCAGCAGGAAAGGGAGCGTTAACTTTCAATGGATTTGTAACGGTAAAAATACTCCGGTTATGGAATTTGCATATCCTAGAATACATGAGTGATGCAAAAAGATCTTTCGTTATGCATCATTTTGGTGTTAGCTATTTTATGCTCCTTATGTATTTTTGCCGAAACAAAGACTTTTAGTATACACCGTTTTTGAATATGAATGTCCATGATGAAATTTGTATTGGCAGATGTTTCATGACATTACGGTGAAATCTCCAGACAGCTATCCTAGCACGATTGTGGAATCTTTTCGATCAATCGACCGTAATATGGCAAGAATAAGGGGGCTTGATGTCGTTCAGAGGCTTCAGGCAGGATTATTTTAACTTTAAATTGTAAATGCAATTTGCATTAATTTATTGCCTTTATCCTAGAGTCTAGATCGCGTCTTTTAATGTGATAATAACGATAAAACTATTTAATAAGTAATAAGTATAAACTACATTTTATATGTCTGAAAACAGCAAGGGTGTTATATACTAAATAGCCTATTGTATTTAATTTTAATTTTATTACAAATATAATAATTAAATTATTTTACACATACAATGATGACTTAATGACTTCGACCATTAGCGAATATTCATGTTGGCATTGTGGTAATTCAGATTGGAAGTTTCATTCAGCAACATATTCAGGAGCAGAATGCTATATGCTAGGAGAACAAAGCTTCATCATTTATTATCATTTTTGTCTTTGTTTATTTTCATTTAATTTTAAGTAATCCAACCAGTCCAACATGAGAAAAGTTTTGGAAATTGAGAATCAGTTAAAAGTGACAAACGTAAGCGACGTAAAACTGACATTTACATTTGAATCGACTCATACAAGCGCTCATGCACACTTGCTTGCAAATCGACTGCGATGAATATGAATGTGCGCGTGCATTTGTGTTTTCATACATTCTAGATGTGTCCATGTTCAGATCTTAAAAGCATAGCATCTAGTGCAACCATCGGAGCTTTTGCATATTGGGGCTGTTTGTTGGTTCGAGTAGAAAAAGTGCGGACACAAGTCTTTCAACTTGGAATGTTGGAATTTTCGGATCTTTTCTTTAGGAAGACAACGATATGCGATAGCTGGGCTGGCTGGAAGTGAACATTTAGATATGAGGCTATAGCTTGAACTTGAGAGAAACATCTCGCATGGTTTAGGTTTAAATTTTAAACCGCTTGTAAATAATAAACGTTGGTTTACGGCTTTAGTGAGAGTTGTATGTAGTCATAGTTAGTCGTCATTTATGTACATACGCATATTATAGCTGTTGGGACGTATGTATTAAATGCAAAGTAGGTGGTCCAACATAACACTCGATTTGGTTGACTTCGGTCTTTTTCATTGGCAGCAAATTGCAGCTTGCAATAGTCAAATTCCTAGTTGCATTTGTGTCGCAGTTTGCAGTGCAGTAGTGTGCTGTCCCTCTCGCGTCCCGATAAGACGTGCATCCACTCCACAGAAGAAAATTCCATACAGTTTATACTTCAAGTACCTAACGCGATTGGTTTATCTCATCTGCAAAAGTGGAACGAAGAAGTAAGTAGCTGCAAGTTTATTGTGCATTTTTCTTTTTGTCGGTAGTCAATTATTGTGTTCGATAGGTTTTGTTGCACCTCCAACATACTTCAGTCGAGTCAGTTATCGTCTAGTGTTGCGTTGATGTAGTCATTAGTTGAAATTGTGACTTTACGAATATCGTATCAAGAGTGTTGATGTTATTAAAAATTAGTGTATTTAATTTCGAAGTGTTCCAGCAAGATAGGTGGAAGGTTGAACTAGTCATTTAATTTATTTAGTCACTTCGTATCTTTGCTCCTTTTTGCAAGAATTTTACTTTGGTCAACGTGAGAAAGGTATTAGTACTGTCCCTGTATTTTTATTGTAGCTAACAGTCAATTAATTTATTGGATTTGATTTATAATAGACAATAGTTGATAGTTTACGATTTTAGTAAAGTCAAGGACTTCATTGGCAGTTTGTAAATTTGTAAATTCATTTAATATCATTTTAAAGACACAAAATCATAAACGGTTCTTTAATGGCTCCTCCAGCTTCAGCACCTGACATGAGTTCCTTTTGCAACCCTAGAGTGGAGGGTAATAAGGTAAGGAAATAGATGTTGTTGTTCGTATTTATTATTTTCAGTCTACAATTAATACTTTTGAAACGAAGGTCTGATGAACGTAAGTAATTATTGTACAAGATTCAATTAGTTATTTGCTGTATGAAGGCCTTCATCTTTTTTATAACCCTAACCCATGTTTGCGAGGTTGTACAGTGACATTGAAATAAAATATAATGATTTTCTTATTTCCCATTAGATACTTGCCTTCCTGCAGCAGTACAAAGTACTAGAATGCTCCTGCTGCAATAATGTATTTGGATTTCAGCACAAAGCAACAGGGGCTCTCTACTGTATAACAGGATGCCATGAACAGTCTCCACCGTCATCCACCTCATCAAGAATGCTCTTGTGAGTAGCTAATTTAATATATTAATTTTGACCCATAAATGTATTGTGAAGTTCGTAAATGCTTACTTTAACATTCCTTTTTTCTTTCACAGGTCTCCCGTTTTACCTCTGGAACAAAAAGCGGTAAATTTGGCTTCAAGTAATCCGGAGCCTAAACGAGATCAATTGACTTCGGATGCAATTGACGGTGGAATGGCAAAATTATCAATACCTGCAGTTGCTAAATTTGAAATACCCGCTCCTCAGCCTGCGAAAAGTACTCCTAACGTCAGCCTTCCAGCGCCCAAGCCTGTTCGTGTAGAGGAAGTTCCAAAACCGGTTGCACCCCCTGTTGCAAAAGCGGAAACCCCGAAACCTGTAGCAGCCTCAAATACTGCTCTTTGGTCAAAGATGGAGTATTCAAAAAATTTAACTTGTCAAAATGCTCAAGTGCGAGTGCAGTTTGCGTGGACGCCTGTTACATATACTGTTGTTGCGGATGCCGATGAAACGGCATTAAATGATCTACAGTCAGCATTAAAAAAGCATGCTTTAGCAGGTAAGAGTTCATTCCATGTACATGCAGAAATATTTGGAAAGTAATAGTATGTGATTCAGAAGAAGGTCATAAGTATATAGATACCTGTCACAAACCCATGTTGCATGTTGTGATTATTTTCTTCAAGTTGGAAAACTAACCTTTTACGTGTTTCTTTTTTAAATATTTTAGCGAAACCTTTGGAACGAGCACCGATCAAAGACGAAATGGTAATTGGCGAATACGATGGCGAATATTATCGTGCCCGTGTAATGAAGGTAGATGCAACCGGCTGTGAGATTATTTTTGTCGATTATGGGGATAAAAAAACGTGCAAACCGTCAGAATTGTTCTCCGTCAACGATGCAATTATGAAGGTGTATATATATTATCATGGCTTTGACTAGCATACAACATTATTGTAGATACCGAAGCATATTCCGATGTTAAATTCCCAATTCCATTTGTTTTAAGCAACCCGTCTTTGGTATGATGGTACAATTGAAAATGCCCGTTGATGCGTCAACTGTTAAAATGGATGGAGCCTTCGAAAGCCTGGTCTATGGTGACGCATATATTTTAGAAATAGTGTTGGTAAGTGTAGAACAATCATTCCTTCTCAAGAACATGACACTCATCTTAGTACTAGTACAAATTACGTTAAAAAACTAATAATGGAAATTTTTTATACGTAGAAGAAAAATGTTCAGGCAGCACCTGGACAGGCAGAGCAATTCGACGCGAGGCTGTGGGATTTGGAAAAGGATGGTACTCTAAATGAGAAGATTACTGTTTTGGTTACCAACTCGCGTAAATGAGATTTTTCAATTTCTCTATGTCGCTTTAATACATCATTACGTTAAGTAGTTAGTTGTAATGAAATAGTTTTGATTCGCTTAAGGCAAAGATTAAGCAAGAATTTACGACTTTTGTATGGCTACTGATAAATAGACTTACAACTTACATTATGTTATCTATACTCTTGTTATGTAGAATCCCTTATATTCCTACCGTTTTTGCTAGTGTGCCAGCAAACGGTTTATTTTAATCGAATAACGTACTAGCAATATATATTACATTACATTGAATTTGTAATATTTAAGCATTAAGATGACATTAAATAAATATCTTCAAGACATGGTTTAAAATAATACTGTTGATGTGATTTCACAGTACATATTAGTTTATGTTGACATTTATTTTAGATTGGAATTGGGATCCTTTAACACGTGAGGAGCAAACCGAATTAGAGAATTTAATGAAAATTAGTTCACACTTAAAGGCGACTAAGGACATAGTGGAGGAAGTAATGGGGGTCGAATTGTTCCAACAAAGTCAAGCCTACCAATTCACATTTAGATTAGATAACGCTGATTTTAGATACAAAATTCAGGATTTACCATTAATTAAAGCGGAGTATGTTAAAAATGAAACGTTGGTGGAAGTCACCAAGTTTAACGCATTGAACTCAATAACTGTAATTCCAGTAGGAGAACCATTTACTAGTCACAGAAATGTTTTAGCTAGTAAGATTCAGCATTGGATGGAATCCAGAAGTAGCATTGAGCTTAGAATGTTGCAAAACCGCTTTATTCCAGCATTCGACGAGGTATGCATAAATAAATAACTTAAGGCCACTTTCATAATGAAAGTTTCATTGCAGCTCAGCGTTTAAATAAAAACTTTTAATGATTCTGGAAATTAATTTTGTTGATCAAAATTTTTATATTAGATGTGTATTGTACAATGGCCAGATTGGGTGTCTTTGAACACCCTTATGGAGACGGTTAGTGGCAAAAAATGGAGGTCAACGTATGTTACAGTAGAACAACAAGAACAATTAGATATATTTAAGGACGATTATGATGCTTACTCTGGAATGTGGTTTCGTGCAGCGTGTACCTCAATTACAAACCCAAATAAATATACAAACAATGAAGACGAGCTAAATATTGTATACGAGTAAGGGATGTTTTAATGGTTCACTAAATATTGGAACGCGTTTTAAAAAAGACAAATTTTTCATTGGTTTGCTCGAATCTTACAGAATGTTTCTAGTCGATATTGGAAAAACTACATTGATCCCTGCAAAATTCATATTCAGAATGCCTCATCGTTTTATGATCGATTACCAGGCCTCTCTTTTTCTAAGCCTTCAATTAGATGGTAATCTTTTCAACAGTTCGTGTAGTTACATGTTTTATATGAAATATGATAGGTATGATTGTTTTGTATGCCTTTTGTAGATATTATTCAGTACGATGATGCTGTTGATGATAAGTGGAAATATTTAATTCTTCCCGGTATGAAAATTAAAGTGGAATTTGTCTGGATGTTTGATGAGATCAACATAGTCCGTTTGATCGATCCATCAGAAAATGAGGTAATCATCTCTTTTTTGTCAATTTAAATCTGGTTCTCAAAATACGATTTTTGGACAATGAAAATATGTGGTCACACATCTCCATTTGAATTTTTATCCGATTTACAAATTAATCTAAAGTCCGCTTTATCTTTAATAATATTTTTAAGGTATATACAAATCATCACAGTTGAACAGAATGAAATACCCTAAAGTTACAAAAAATTAATGTTCTATTTCATCCTATTTCTGGTTATAGTTCGAAGAACACTTTTTGCAACCAGCGGTACAGAAGTCAATTGAAATGCACAAAGAAGAAATAAATTCAAAACGTCGCCAACAAAAGGTGAGGAAAATGTCTAAACTGAAGGGCACATTCCCGCTAAACCTTGAAAGAATTCTAGCAGAAGAGTGTGAGGAAGAAAAACGGGAACCACTTAAAATGAAATATTCTGATAATTGGCGAGTTCACCCTGACCGCGTTTTTCAACTTCGTTTGCCTTAACATATTTCAAATCAACTTGCAATGCGCAATGTACATACTAATGACTTTTAGATAGAGTACAGTATTTATAATATAATCCTAAAAATTAGCATTTGCAAAAATTATTGTTTTTAAAAATCCGATTTCATTAATCTACTACATACACTTTGCTAATGATATATTTCGACATTGCATAGAATTTAATATACTGCTATAAATAAAACTTGATGACTCGATATTATTCACGATAATGGAAATTAATCCGTCTGAGGTGCAGGACCCGCTCCCTGGAAAACGAAATAGCAATAAATATTTAAATTTTTATTTGAATAATCAACCAAAAACAGATCGTATTTATAGTTCATGTCTAGTTTGATAAATTTATATCCTTAAATCCTTACCCATTCCTGTTGCATAACCAGCGCCGTTTTCCAGCCGATAAACTGTAAAACGCAGTAATCACATAATTAAATACACAATAGAGATCAAAGTTAGCAACTGTAGAAAATTTCAAGTTTTTTCTTACAATAGCCAACACGTTGCTCCTGTTAACATTAAAACCACTTGTACAACTCTGTAAAGGTAATATAAAAACAAATATTAAAATTTTATAAATCTTTCATATCAATGAAATAGGAACTGTAAGTTACAGTAGTAGGTTTTTAAGGCATATAACTAACCCTCTGTTCGGGCCCTTTGGAACCAAGAAAGGTAAAACAATCCCGACCCCGCCCCACAGCACCGTGAAAATCATTACTGGAAGGTATGACGCACCCATTGTTGTATTAAACACGAATACACTGCCTTTTGAATTCTAATAAACTAAAATTAATTCACTCCTTCTGGAGTTGGAAAATTATCTTAATTCGTCGTCTTAAGTAACTTTCTCATAAAGGAACCAGGAGCAAACTGTTTAAATTTCAATTACGACTGAACTCACGCAAGAAATACAAATATGTGTATGTGTTGTTTTGGTGTAAGGAATACTATTTGCCCCACCTGTTTTAGTAATTATCTTGTTTAATTTATCTATTTTTTAATACTGTATGACTACACATAAGTAAGTTACGACTTGTTCAATGTTCCCCGGCTGTTCGTAGATAGTATATATCTAGTAGGGAGTAGAGCAGATGATGAGTGATGTGTGATGAGTGTGTGATAAAGGTAGGAAGTAGGTAGGTGATCTTACTATACTGCGTAGTCTGCGTAGATATATAAACACTTTAGAATTTACTTCAATTTCATAGCGATGTGATAAGTCTATCTTATATCATTGTACTTTTGCAAGCACTACATATACCATTACCATTATACCCATACAACAGCCTACATTAGCGTAGCATATAATAGTTAATGCACGCATTTAACAATATATCACCACCACCACCACCACCACAACAACAAATTGTCACATCAAGAACAAAACATGAGGTGAATTCATTGCATAGTCCACCCACTCAATGCTGTTCCATTCTCCACTCCATGGACCATGGTCAATAGTCATACTATGTGGATGCATATGTAAGTAATGTATAAATATACCTTTTCACTTTCCAGCTATATGGACTGGTACAACCCCGCCCCCACGGCTACCATCATTAATCATTACCTATCAAAATTAAAGGAATGAGGCAAGGTTTTGGAGGAGTAATCCCAAAGAATGGAACATTGTATATATATGTGTATGTTGTGGCTCCCTAAATCTGGCTGTAAAATGTCTAATATAATATTACAGAAATATTACATCCAAAAAATCAGCCTTTTGTTTCAACTTTTTGTAAACTGTTGTGCCGTATATTGAATATGTATGCTGAATTCCAATGTACAAGAAAAATTCAACTTGAAATTTCTCTTTCATTTAAAAAATAAGTCATAAGTCACGCACATTAAAACTAAAATCTTAAAGCAGAAACAGCAGCAGAATAGATGCGCAAGCTTCATAAAGACAAGACATTAACATCAGTACAACACCAGTAGTATATTGTGGCATTACTGAAAGATAAAAATTGCAAACAATTTATCCCATCTAAGATTAGGGGTAGAAATAATTTTGAACATAAATACGTTCCACATAAATACAACAACAGTTCCTTAGTTTTATTCATGGAAATAATACAGGGACGTGTTTAAAATTCACGCATACAGCGACGATAAATAATCATGAATAAAATTAGATTGACGTCGCAAACAACAATATTATTAAGTTACCTATTTATTATGAGAAGCTCAGCTATTACCTGTATTACTGAGGCACACTAACTTTTAAAACCTTTAAATAAAAAACCGCGTAGGTGGGAAAAAACCAGGATGCTTAGGTTTCCCAGTATTGTTTGGAGGTGGTGGACAACCTCCATCCTCAAGCGGGTCTACGTCCGGGTTATGAGGACAAGCACACACCGCAAAATGGTTAATTCCCTTGCATGTCGCATATTGCCCACATTTGGCTCTTGTACAAGGGTCGATGCAAGTTCGTCTGTGACATGCTTGATCGGAGGGACAATCATTATTATACCTACAAAGATTATCTCGACAATTAGGTGGCGCACCCAGCTTTCCTGGCTGGCATTCACAAACAGGAGTACCATTTCCCATGACGCGACAAACACTATTAGGACCACATTTGTGGCATGGATTGCGACTTGGGTGACATTCTGTATAGGGGTCCGAGCCTGGTCCGGTGTATCCTTGCTTGCAACGACATGTCACGGTATTGTTTCGCTGAATACAATCTGCATTTTTACCGCAAAAGTCTTTACACGACTGAGAAGAGGATCCCTCATCACTTCCAGTATTACTTCCATCTGCAATTGGTTTTCCTCCATGCTGTGGATTGCTGGGCCGTGGAGGTGGTCTTTGACCTTGATTTGGTCTGTCCCCATTACTTGGTCTATCACCATTACTTGGTCTGTCCCCATTACTTGGTCTATCACCATTACTTGGTCTG
>JAHZNE010003348.1:0-17316 GCA_027744055.1 Callyntrura sp. NNG-2020
AAAAAAGTCTATAATACACAATTATGAAAACAAAGAAAACTACCACAATTAATTAAAAATGAACGCGATCGGATTAGAATTTCCATTTTATTGGAATCATTTTTAGACTAATTAATCCGTAGTCGCTCAGATATAGACATATATACATAATTGAAGTTGTTTTATAATGAAGAATAGTTTTTAAATGTATGGTTCAACTGAAAATATTGAATTTCATGAATGGTTGAAAAAACTGTGGAGTAAAATGTAGGAAGTGTCAACATACCTAAGAATTTTGCTCATATTTCTAAAGTTTGCTTTTTAAAATTAACTATGTAGTCAGTAAAAAGGATCTGTTGGCCACATACCGCCAGCCATTTATTCATAATGACAATTATTTCATAGTAATTCGTATTTATGTAGATTTGTGTTGTGGTAATTCTTCCCCAGGGGATCAAATTGCTGCTATTCTATATTAGCAGTTGTCTGTAGTGTTGATTAGGATTGAAAACGACTGTGGTTGGATCCAGCCTGACATCCACAACGATGAAGATTGCGGAACGCTAAAGACACGAGTTATTGGTATAACAGCAGTAAATGAATAATAAATATCTTTTGTTAAATAAATAACTGATTCACCAATCCCCCGCAAATCATCTATATCACCACACACATTTCACATTGAGAACATTTCACATTTTGATGTACGAAATTGTTAAAATTCAGCAAAAACTTCTGTTAAGGTAGATTACTTGCAGCGCTATTTTAATTAGAGTATACTATACGCTATAGTGCTACTTTTGTATTGAGGAAAACTAAAATTATGAATAAGAAATGTTAAAATGTAAGCTTCGTAACAAGTTTCGTTGATAAAGCATATTACAGTAGGTAATTTGTATGAAGCCAATTTTCTGGAGCAAATGGGTGTAGCATATCTAACCAAAACCAAACCAATGAGCCTAAACAAGTGTAGAAAATTGTTTAAATGGGCGATTCCACCGCCATGAAAAATAAAAGGGAAGTTTACTACATTTAAACTGTGCAGCAACACAATTATAAATTTGCCTTATTCATTTCCAGCTATTTGTCATCAACGGCATACCAGTGGAAGGTGGTGGTTTATTGAAGCATTAACAACCTTCTACAAAACGCAAAGACAAGTTCAATGCATATTTTAGCCCCAACTTGGGTCGCTCTTCCTTGTATAATCGACGGATGGATGCTACTAAATAATTAATCAGCAGACTTAATTCTTCTCCACTTTCCTCGCTTTATTTAGGCACAACCATACTTTCGCTTCGTGCACGAATGGTTTTTCACTCCACACTTTCTTTGGCGGAGGAGTGGTGACAATTGTACATGAATCGCATATCGCGTAACCTCTCTCGTCTGTCCGGTTTGTTATAATAGACAATCCGAAAACGTTTGTAAATTAGCAAATAGCAAAAAAAATGTTTCACAAAAAGCCAACCTGGAACCTCCCGACACTCCAGTAGTTTGTCTGCACGGTCTATTCCGTCTCGTCTTATTTTAGACATGCATGCACGAAACTTTGGAATAATACGAATGAGTGTACCCATAACAGTAAGGAGCATTATGGTGATTATATGTTAATTTAGGGAGTTAAGAGGCCGCTTGTTTCTTTAAATGCATATCGTACGATACCACGTTGGCTGTTTACTGCACACCGAGCGCGGCGTTTACATACTTTGAGAGAAAGTAGAGCAGGCCTCTTTCATTTGGCTTCTGCACGAGTTAGAAATCTAGCTCGACTCCTCAAGCGCAGCGCAGTGCACATTTTGCAATTGAAATGAAAGCAGCCAGGGAAGAAGGATTGTAGCCAAGTTCAAAGAGGAAAAAATGTACGCGGAGTCTAAAAGTGCAAACCGCATCCCTATAGTCCACCATTACAGTGAGACAATTTAAGAGTGATCAACGACTTCATTTCACCGTTTTCCTATACCTGGCATGTATTACACCTTATTGCTGTAGTAAAGAGTCAAGAAACTTTTGGATGGAAGGAGAATCATCGAGTGAGTCATTGAAAGTAGCATTTTTACTTTTTACCTTAATTTGCTTTTAATATTTCCTGGACTATATCTTTGATTACACCTATCGCATCCTATATAGTGCATACATGCATACAACTAAAAATTGCACTTGAAAATGGAACATTTGTGATACGTATAAGCTACATCTCATCGCAGACCTATGCACAACCTAGACGTATATTTAATGTGGAAATCGTGCGAAAATCGAAATTTCAAAAAGTGAAAATTATTTAGTCCGAACCTGTACTTCAGATTTAGTTTGGTAATTTGATAAATGATTTTGAAATCCACCACCCATAATATTATACCATTCACTATTAATTACTGGCAAAGTGACAACAAATTGGTTGTATAGAATGCAAAGTGATTGCTGTTGTTTAAATGATCGCCTGTACAGTAATAAACGGGTGACAAATGCATTTGCATACCAATTGGAATAACTAAGGTGTATGTAATCCTTATCGGGTTTCCACATGCATTAACCTATCACCTATGTCCTAACGAGGTATACTGTTGTACTGATAGTTTCATTGATAGTTTTCATGAATAATTTCTTTATCAGATTTTTTTTTACAAATTTAAGATCGCCGAGCATTTGCAGCAAAATAGAAGCATTTGGTTTCCAAGAGTAAGTAGTATACCTTAAAAAGATTTCTACAAATATGTGGAAATTTTGCAAAAAGAGAGCTCCAGCTATCATATCCATTAACATGGTTACATCGTTCACTAATTTAAAAAAAATGCAATGTAATGCTTCTTTCGTACATTGGTAATATTGGAACCTATTTTTTTACTTTCCCATAAAACAATTTCAACCTACCAGGTGGTGAACTACGTAGAATGAGTGTAGATTATTTGTCTTTCCACAAGCATGTTTTGACCTTAAATCAAATAATCATAGCTATCCATTGCGCTTGAACGCATAGTAGTACAATGTAATTTTTACATAAATGTCTAGATTTGATTTATCCGGGTTTCGATTGAAACGGATTTTCGACAGTTGACTTCCATTAGCATGATGAATTATGATTTAACATTAAATTAAAATAATGTAGCAACGTTTAAAATGCCCCTATCGGCAAAAGAACGATATGTTCATTATAGTTTGGACATACTAACACTGATTTATATGATATTTTTACATTTGTTCTCTTGACAAAGGACAGTTCCATGAACTTCTAATCTAATCGCTCCAAGCAATGTTTAATGTGCATTACAAATCACACAATAACTTAAGCGCGCAATTAGAGCTATGCACTATCGATAGTGAACAGTGTTTACGTGTGAACACCAATTACGCAATGCTAAATGTTGCAGTACTACATGTGAAGATATGGACGTCTCAATGCGAAAAAAAATTATAATCTAATCAAGTAACGCAAAGATGAAACCATATTAGACCATTTTCATCTCATTCTTTCAATAGTTTCATTCAGGGTTTTACACCCTTCTCATTGTACCATGGTTGATGCCAATGCCAAGTTGCACAAGAACACGTTCCGGAGCGTCTTGTTAATATCTGCTCCACTCATTAAACAGTTCAACCACACGTTAAACTATTTAATTGTCATCATGAATGTTCCAATGAAGACTTCTCATCCGAAAAAAAGTTACCACATCCACCATTTATCCCGCACATGTTGTACCTACACCCTATCACCCAGCAAACTTTCTCCAGTATCTACCGTTCTAGGGAAGACATATATAGTATATAACCGACGGGTGTCGATCCCAGGGACTAACGATAACACATATTTATATATAGGCAACGATTTCTAAAGTTTCAAGGACTAAACTTTTAAATAAAGCTTTATCTCCAAAAGTCAGCTTTTTGTTCAAAGCTTTTTTCGACAAATATTACCACTTATCTACCGCATTTGGCGATATCAGCAGTAAATAGATAAAAGTTTAACCTTCATCAACCTGATTTGTGTGTAGCTATCTTGAAATACTACAAATCATTGAATGTTTTCTTGTGCCCTCGAAGCTGCACTAGGGCAGGGTACCAATAAGTATGGGGACATACTCTATGCCATGCATTACGCTGTACGTGCTATATGTAATTTTCAAATCCTTAATGTGTCATGATCTTGAGGCACTTCCTTGTAAGGATGGCACACAGTGAAGCAAGCACACAGTACACATAACAGTAACCTGGAAGGGAGGGGGAATTGTTTTGATAGTAATTTAAGGTGAGCAAACAAAAATCACAAAAAGTCAAGCTTTATTAGTTTTTATCTGATTAATACCAAATTTGGCTTGTTAGTTTCCGTGGATCGTCTTCATAAAAAGTGGCTTATAAAACTATACTAACAGTTTTGTACTCCCTTCCAAGCTGCACAAGAGAAGCATCCATGCTACTAAATTTTGGGGCATATTTTGTGTCTCAAGAAAAATCTTTTTAAATTGTTCAGGTTTCGTCTCATTACATTTAGAGCAAATATTTCAAACTTTTTATTAGTATTCAGGGAAAATCGCAGTGAAAGTAGTTCTACTAAGGTGTTATAGGATAATAAGTTGGTGCCTTAAAAACGTTGACTATCCAATTAACGAGCACTTAGGTTTAGGTAAGGAGGCTTTAAGCTCCTTCTATCAGAGACTATTTTACAAAAAAATGAACAACCTATATTTATAAAATTACTTCAGTATATTACTCAGAAAAGCATATAGGCCATTTAAAGTCACCCTTTGAATACATTATTCTGAGAGACCTATATGTAGGCACAACTACTCCAAAGTTACCACTTTCACCACAATATGTTCTGATTGAGCCGCATCATCAAATAAAACTAAGTAAGTCATATAAAGTCATATTATGCTGAGTAGTTCTATATTACTGGTATTGTATGTACATTGCAACACAGGTGGAAATTTTATCCCAGCACGGCAGCGGCACTAGAATTTCATAAAAGCGAGGATTTTCGTTGTTGTGCGGATGTTGTGCACTGACACGTAACAAAATTTTTGAAACTTTTCGCGGCGAAACCCCCCCCCCTTTTTTTTTAGGAAATAGAAGTTTTAGTTTTAGGTTAAGTTTTTGTCGATATATGTTGGGTTTGTTTACAAGTTTGGAATCGTGTCGCGTCATGCCAAAGTCGGGAATTTTCACCTATGCATTGAACATGGAAAACAAATAAAGATGTTTAATATTTATTATTGAACTAGTAATAACACGGCACGATAACTACTTCACGTGTCAGTAGAATTTAACATGAGTTTCCCCCTTGCTTAGAAATACTGGAGCATCGAGCTTCGATCTTGGAGATCTTGATCCTACAAAAAAGTCTCTGCAAAATATATTCTTGCAAGGCGAAGGTTTATAATCACTTGCACCATAATAGACTACAAGTACGTACACACGTAAAAAGGTTAATATCAGTGAGGTTCTTGCTAGAATGGTTGTCGTACAACCGCATAAAATCAATTAATTAGTAGTACGTTCCATTTAAGGTGTTCTGATTTAATGATGCAATTTAATTCTAACTAACGTTTCTATACAAGTACGTACATCTTTGTTTCATTCAGCTGTTTTTTAAATGGATAAACTTATGAAGATAGTGCAAATTCTTTTTAAGACTGCGGTTCTGCAGATGCAATTTGAAAGGCTGGTAAAATTTACTAAACGCTATTTCTGCGGAGAATTTTTTTTTGAAAAATCATACCTGAATTGATATTTTTTTTCACTAATATGAATCCCATGCTAATTAATTAAACTAACGAGAAACAAAGAAAATAATTTCGTAGAAGCTTACCGTTTTCATGAATAAATTGCTCATAATAGTAGTACAATATAAACTCACTATGGCTAATTGCCTAACACCAAAGTTCTTGATAAAGTTGTTCTGGAAAAAATTAACAATTGTCTTTTTCGGGAACAGCTTTTATTGAAAGCTTATGACATTTAACGCAAGGGAATTAAATGCAGACACGCTCCCTGTCTGCACATTTTTAAAATCCCTGACAATGACAGTTGCACGTAGCCACAACGACATATGTCACTCAAAATCAAATAAAATGAGAAATAACATCGACAGCCACAGAAATTAAATATTGTAACATGACTGCACGCCTCCGCCTCATATTCAGCATGTACTACCCACGCTTTAGCAGGATACCATAAGACATCGGCTTTTGCTAAACAATTTTGCTGCTAAATTCATGTTTTGAATATTTCCAAAATCATCCATCGTAGCAATCTGAGGCTAAAGACATGATGATTTATATTCAAAAGTGCTATTTGTGCAAATGATAAGCTTCTACAAATTATCGCGTTCCTGTTTCTGCTTTCAACGTTCTCTCGTAACTTTATGAAACACAGTAATCCTTTCAAAATACACTGTTTCTGTTTACACTATTATAACTGTCATTGTATTTTGGGTACATTTTAGGTGCAAATCCGAAAACTACCAAAGGTAGCATTTTTGTGAACTAAATACCTTCAATATCGAGATATTCTTACCAGCACAAATTTATTAGTTCCTCGATTCAGAGTAAAATAAAACGATCTATTCCAAGAGAAAAAAAAGGCAATTATCATTTTTCTATAAATTTGCAATGTAACCATTTAGAAACGTGGATATCGTCTCTCTACCCAATCATCAATTGATCTCGCTCAACGTCGGGTACGTACAAAAGATAAGTTAAATGCCAAATTTGAGCGCAAGCCGGTAACTCCCTCAAGAGACATCGCGATGGCTGACGGACAGACAAGCATTATGATCCATAAACTACTTTAGCCATTCCTGCGTACTTTATTAATAATTTAGACTTATGACTTGCTATGTAAATACGTACTTAAACAACCTCAAAATTTGTCGATGTTGGGTTAACCTTGCATTCTGCTATTTACCCAACGAGTTAAACAGCAGTAGTGAAAACAAAAGCGAAGTATTTATATAGTAAATAAACTAAAGTGCTCAATAATTTTCTCCTCGTTTACCTCATTACAAATGCCCTCTAAAACAGGTTAGTAATAATTCATTTGACACTTCGACTTCGTGTATTTACCCTTGTAAAATTCGCGCATTAGAAATTAAACAGTAGAAATGTGAAACATCAGAAATATAATAAGTCTGCGATAAGTTCCAAACTAACTTTCACATTGAAAATATCACTGGAAGGTATTTTATCATCTGTAAATATATATTGAGTTATCCATCCCTTCAAGGTTGCATTTTCCAGTTTAGAACAAGCATGGCAACAATATCACACACGGTGACCTTATTTGATACGTGCAACAACAAATCTCTTTACCCCACGTAAAACTTAAGGATGATGAAAGCAGGAAATAAAATGTTAAATAAATATATTTCATTGAAGCCTATTTGCTAACATGCTGCTAAATTATTAATATGAGTATAATATATGTATAACCATATGTGTATACATACATATTACGGTATTTTCGGACTTTTGTGGGTCCCCTTTCTGATTACGTTGGATGAGTAAAGTAATAATTTTATGTGCCAATCCAAGGTTTCATCTATCCAGTGCATAAAATTATTTAATGGAATTGGTTAGATAATGGTCATTTCCGATAAAAACGGGGCATTTTGACACTTGGTATACGTAACCTCTTTTTACTATGTGAAATGTGATAGCCTTTTCCTAGTGAGTATTTTTCAAGGTAGTAAATTTTATTTGTAGTTTCGTTTCAATATTTCTGTACTCGCTATAGTCGAGATAAAATGCAGCAACTAGTGTTGTGCAATACAGCAAGTTTACCTGGGTTGTTTCCTCTACTACGTTGCATTACAAAAAAAGAGAAAGGTAGGAAGAAAGTATACGCACTGTAAGGAAATGCAGCAGTATTCGCAATAGTAATTCCATGTTGCCATGTCATGTAGCTGTATTGAAATGTCGGTAGTTGATAAAAGCTACAAACGATATTGTGTATTACTATGTATGCATTTATTATGCATTATGGCAAATATTGCTAACATTAACAGTTGTAGTAATATGCATTTGGTAGTAGAAGTAATAGCATGGATTTTACGGAAAATGGACAGGCTGACATTTTCTAATTTTTCGTCGGGGACACGGCATTCCACGTGGCGGCGAGTAGGTACGCTCTCCCATCTTCACACGTATACGTAATACAACACAATTTCCTCAATTGCATCTCAATGAAGCTGTGACTCGAATAGGAAGATAACTTGTTCATTACTATAAATACTTTGTAATCCAGGGAATGGACAAGTGTGCGTTTGTAACAAAATAGTATTTTACCTTTGTGATGCATCGTAGGAAAACAACTTACTTCATATCAACACATAATATCTTTGTCTGTCCTCCCATCAATTTAGGTAAGGCGTGGCAATGAAATGAAAATGTCATATATAAGCCACGATATACGTGAAAAGTTTTCAACAACTTGATTGCAATACACGACTGATCAAATCGTTACCTTTCCAATAATCTCAATCTAAGGTTATAATCACAACAAAACAATTTATTTGGGATTATGCTCTGTAGGACGACTCCCAAGGCCGTCCAAGATGCTTCGTCGGTCAACCTCAACCACGGATGGGAGTAAGTATTGTACGAAGTAGAACACGCCAACAACTGGCCAAAGTGAAATGAAGATATCTGATAGTGTGGTTAATATTTCATGATGAGGATGTATAATTTTTTTTATCTGCATATATCATTTCATTTGGTGCTATGCCTAAGCTTTTTCAACTCTTTATATCCACAACGCTTTTAATTATTTGTAGATTTATGCATTGATACATTATTGTTCCTCTGATTTACTTTGGTTTTGATCCTTCAGTTTTTGATTTGTCTTTGCATAGTCTATATATATTAATTACTACATGTATCTGCAATCTCTTTCCGAACAGCTACATTTGCGATTGGCAGGTCTCGTTAGGAGACGTGCTTACGTTCTTTTGAGGTCACTGCCGTTTGCACATACACTGGGCACAAATGTATGCCTATAAATTGAACAAAATAACTTGTTATTATTATTGTAAACATGTACTTCATCGTGGATAGGGCATGCTAACGTAATTAATGGGGTTTCAGCTCACACAGTTTATCAATGCTTTCACTACCTTTCTAGCTTCGGTTGTTGCATCATGATTACCTGGAATTTTTAACTAGGAGCGAACGTGTCAATTTCAACAACAAGTTTGACAAAGGAGTAGGAAACGGTTGGGTAGGCATCTCTTTCACCCTACTTCACTTTTAAGTAACGAGTAAAATGGGAGCATGCCTTGGAGAATAGATGATGAAATGAGACTGCAGCGTTGGATAGGGAAGGGAGCATCGACAAGTACATAAAATCCCATTGAAAATGATATGTTTCTTGTGTCTACGTCTACATTGCATTGTTTGCGATCGCTATGCATACAAGAGGGATATACATTTTATTATAAAGCTAAACAAAGGAAAGGGAAATCTAGAAATTTTTTAAAATTTAAAAGTGAACATGTAATATAATACGATAAAATGCTCCAAGGCAATATGATAAAGTAAGCAAGTTCGCTCATTTATTTCATTTAAATAGGGCATAGCATATTGTTAACATGTAAGAAGTCGGCGCTTTTGTAGAAATGTAATTTGAGAATTGAGATGCTCGGAACATGTACAAAGAAAAATGAAAGTAGACAAACCCGATGGAGAAGTGACGCTGGTAGAAAGTTATTTGACAATATATTTTACTTTTGTTCAAAAATACATGTTTAAAGCAATGGACTTTGACAAGTAAACAACAATATGTGCGCTAGTTATATTTTGGATAGACTATTCATCATGAAGATTCCTGTCGAGGAAAATGCACAATAATAATGACAATGATCCAGTTAACTTGCATAAAATTAGGTCATTTTCACGAAACGAAACGTAAACCTGCAATTCATGTCCTGGCGATTGACCATTAAAATAGAGCAGGGTATTATGTACAAACAAGGTACAATGCATCAATTTTAAGGTATGAAAGGTAAACAAATCCTGCTAAAGTGGAGTATTTTACTGTAACATGAATCCGTTTGAAAAGACAAATGGAAACGGTTAGATTTCATGGTATCATAACGTTTATAAGTTCAGTTCAAACGAAATTGCCACTAAAGTATAAAAAAACAATCAATTTCTGTGGAATTTGTACTTTGCGCAAGTAGTCGTATTTATATATAAAATCGCAAATAACGAGCATGAATAAAAGGAAGTGTAAGCCAGATACCCGCTTATAAAGGCCGGTTTGGCATTGTTTATTTATTTACATGTATTCATCCATATAATTTTCAGATGGAAGAAGAAAGTTAATCACGCAACATTGATAAGGGTAAGCGTGTTGTTTCAACGGCATGACAGTACCCTAAAGAACAGGAGGTAACAACGTCAGACAGTGAGTGGACGTAACAGCCGACCACAGTCTTGAAGTTGTCGTAGGTATGAAATTGAGTGGCGTTCAGGGAAAGAAGCTTCATGTTCATGGTCTACACGCGACAACGACACATATGCAGTAGGTATTTATAATAGATATGGATTAAAAATGTAAATAGATAAAGGTCTCCAACACACTCCATTCTTCTGTTGTACCTAATTTTGTTCCAGATTCTCCATATGCCTTGTGGAATTCTTATTGGAGAATGTAGGTGGAAACTGGCACAGTGGCTTATTAATATGTTTGTGCTGGTAAATTAGTCATCCTTTTCTTTACTCAACTTATATTCAACAATTTTCGCCTACTTCGGTTTTATGGAGCCTTGTTTCTTGTTATCATTTAAGGGGGCAGTCGTTTAAATCAATATTTATAATTATAAGAGAAATCAAACTAGTGGTAAGAAGTCGGAGAAAAGACACGATGTTCCTACTAGTTTTCCTGGGGGGCTACCAAATTAAAAACAGGTATAGCTACTGCCATTGACGAACGGTTATCAGATTTCGTTGTTTCAATAAAAAAAGTTCATTAAAATACCGTATGTCTACATATTATGAGATGAAAAAGGCGGACGGCCGGAGTTGACGAAATAAACCTAATAGGATGTGGTTAAGTATCGTTCATACTTACTATGATAAGTGTAATTAAGTACTTAGCCCCTCCATGCTCATGTTCATATCGGCACAATATCTACAATTTTACAATGTTATGAACGCTCCGATCATTATTTATAGGAGAATAGTCCGATAGTAAAGTACGGAAACGGAGACATGTTTCTTTTCTCTGACGTAAGTTATTTAAAAAATATTTTCTCTGATTGTATGTTTACATTTTTAATTCATATTTATCTTCTTGGTAGCGTGAAATTGTTCAAACTTCCGATATTTCTACAACAACCTCAGAATACACGTGCCATCGCTAGACCCCGAGAAAGTATCAACCTATCACAAGCTTTCTATAACATGGGAGTTGTACCTTAACTTCATTTGGATAAAACAGGAACAATGTCTTAACCTTCACACGTTCATCATAGGAAAAGGATAGCATGCAGTAAATAGTAGATCAACGAAAAAAATATTCTAGGAACTATTAACCGGCACAGTCACAATAGTCATGAATTACAGTTAGTAAAATACTTGCTCGTTAAACTTAGTTTTCTTTATAAATTATAATAGAGAAAGTTGTATTTACTCATATGTACAATTGGCAACAACTGCAAATCGACTTTTGTCTTTCATCAATCAGAAAAGGAGTTGTTATACACAGTCCATTATTATTGCAATTAATGATTGACCCCTAATGGTTCAGGGCATACGCTAGCGAAAATTATGTGGTTATATGCCTTCCAGATATCGGTTGTCCAAATAAGGGGAATTCGAAAATGGAGTATGCACTATGTAGCATATATTGTATCTTCACCGTCATAATTAACTGTACTTCCGTTTATTGACACAAGGATATTACTCATTCTCAGAATCATGTCACGTTCTTTCATAAGGTAAGTACACAAGGTTAATACAACATGATCATACATAGGTCAATTCAACAAGTGTGAAAATTGCATTTTCCACTATTTAGTTAGACTTTAGCACTAGATATAAGCAAGACTGGTTACGAACGCTGCGATGGGTTAACAATAACAGCATTTTCGCATACCTTAAGTAGCTTTCATAATGGTTAAAATACTTACTAACGTGCACACTCATTCATCAAGTATGTTATTGTGGAAACAGTTTTTGTTAAACGGATACAATTGATAATCATAGCACTTTGGATAAAGTTTAATCCGAGGCATTTTACATATTATTACAGAATTTCGATTGCCGATGTAGAATTTCTCCGATTTATTGTAAACCATGCATGCCGTAATATCATTCCATGATTTGACAGCGAGGAGTTCCGTTTTATAGGGTAACAGTGGAAAACAAATATTGAGTGATACAAATACAAAATTTACTGATTAGCATGAAGTACCGTTGTGTGACCAGGCTAATAACTTATTTATGATATCTGTACCTAACTTTAACATAACATAGGCAAACCTGGCATAATATGTAACCTCATAACTAGAACTGTATACTATGTAATTATAAAAGTAGTCTTGTTTTGTCTTGTATGTTGTTGTCACCTAGGCACCTGCCCCCTTCCACGTGTCTTTAGGCAATATTATTTAATTTTTTGAAGTTATATTTACATATATATAGCTAAACTTGACATTGAAACACATAACTAGGGGATATTCAAAGTATTCATTATATTTAATTTATTTGACCCATATTCTCCTTCTGCCTAAGTTTCACAGAATTCAAAATAAGGTACCAAGAATAACTCCTTTCGCGTTGGTAGTAGTCCACACCTCCAGCTGGACATTCACATTTATTTTACAGTTCCTGGTAAATAAACATATTGAAGCGGAAAATGGAACAATTCCTTAAGTCCCTAGCAACGAGCAACGAAATTTTTCACATATGTTAAGTACATGTAATCAATGTTGATAAATACTTATATTCCGCCGAAAACGTTTAAAAAGGTTGTCGATGCGATTACGATGCGATGTTTATGTGTATCTGTCTGTTCATGCCTCAGATGATACTGTACCAATTAGTGTTAAATTAGGTTCGTTTCATTATTATAACTTACGGCAGTCGTATATATGGGATCGTTAGATAAACCTTCTAGCGGGCAAGAAAATGGGTTAAATTATTAAACAAGTTAAAATGAGATGAGAGTCAGTTGGTGCATATCCCATATATAAAAGTATATCAATTGGGACGGATTCAAGGGGCGGTGCAGCATCCAAGTGTCTTCAAATGTTCCCCCCATGGCAGAAAATGTTAACGTTATCTTATCTCCAAACAGCACGTTTACTTCAACAAATGAGATTCGTATTAGCAAGGTTTTAACGTACCAAAACAGCGCATTGTGAATTTTATGCTAATGCGATGGGTGAAAGAAGTGTAAGAAAGAAGTGAATGGGCGTAACAAGTCAATAACATTGATTCTTTTAAAGGTTTTTCAAAGTGGGAGCCATACTTGGCATGATGTATAAATGCAGGAAGCGCTCATTCATAATTTACATATTTGCTGAATATATTCCGTTGCATAATGCACAGCACATGAAATTCACATCCTATGAGTATGCATCCTTTAGCACCCAAAACACTTGGTTACTTCGTTACATGATACAAGCCAGGTGCCCACCTGCCTAACGCCCCACTCATCGACTTGCGTCTTTAACCGTTCACCCATCAATACGTTCAAAGTATAAACCCATACATAATAAAAGAGAAAAGTGTATATATAGCAAAACTATGAATGATGATCGTGGTTGAATCCGAAGACATAGGAAGCCAATCATGTTTCATTTAGGAAAATATTTCATAAAATCTGAAAGATGACAAGTGAGAGTACAAAATACAACATGTAAAAACATATTATTCTAACTTTTATACACTTTTGAAAATAAAGTCGATTGCTAATCATGTGCTAGCTAACGCATACATACAACTTTGTGTGTGAAACTTTTTATATGATTAATGGATAACTAGCATCACATAAATCGTCATCAGAAATCATGTTCATCTTTCCATTTTTTTGCAAATTTAGTAGCCATCATAAATATGCAACACTAATATGCCCGTCTTGTTTTTATATGATTTTCTTCATCGCTGAAAATTAAACATCTTATATAATATTACTATACAGAGGTCGTGGGTGGTCAGATGCAAAGTATGCCGAGATCGATATCAACAAACGTTAAGGTCAGGGCATTTGCTGTCGCAGTTTCTCACATTTTGGATCGCCAATTTGAGAAGTTAGAACGCTTCCTTACGAAAAACGAAAAGGCTTGCAACGCAACAATTATAAATAATTTATGTTTTATGGTTCCAGCTTGTTCTGGTTTCTACCGGCACAGCATCAGAGGGTATCAATATGACGTGTTTTTACTTCGCTATGTGGAACCTTCTTGTAAGATAGATAATTGACTCTGATCCATCCAATTTGATATAATTCAGTAGCAAATTCCTTTAATTTTAGTATTGGTCTTGATTTTTTTTAAATATGTTGACGTACGAGTTTGTATATTCGATTAGCCTCGAATTCGGCACAACACAACTTAGGTTACACTTGATGCGTTAGAAGGTGGGTCCATCATGTCAAACCCCAGCGAAGTAGCAAATATCCTCATTCTAAAAAGTAACGTACAAAAGTTGAAATTCGGTACATATGTACATCATAACGTTTCACCAAGTTTGACAAGTATTAATTGCACCAGTGATCCCCAAGGGGTTTTAGGGTAAAACTTTGTTTAGGCTAATATCTCTGACATGTTAGATACGATCGGGATTCAATACAGGAGTTTTGTCCATCGGTGTTCGCAATGTCAGGGGTTTTATCGTAAATATGCATAGCAAAACCTAGAGCACCTCTTGCTTGGTGGCAGAAAAGTGCTTTCATCGTGTCAATGTATTTTTATTCAAAACGTTTGCTGTCGCAGATGTGTATATATATACAAATGCAATGTATAAGCTTGTTGTCGTGAGTGCCCCAACACCAACACGGTTTGCTCTCCTTGGCAACTCAGCGCGAATTTTAAAATACGATGTAACGCAACGTAATACAATTTAGGGTTATGGGTATATGTAAGATTATATGGACTATGATAATGTTGTCATCCAAAAAACATCACTACAGCAGATATAAATACTTTCCACCTATTTTGTAGGTATATGTTAACTGAGCTCATTTTTACTATGTGTATATGATGTTTGAAGCATTTTGAAGCCACTTATTATTTTCATAAAGTCACATGTTTAGGTTTAAGCACGTACCTAATTATGTAACTACATATTTTGCATATTATGCACAAATTTTTTAAATTATAGATTTGGTCAAACTTGTGGAAAACTTATTAAGCACATATTTAAGCGCATAATTTTACTCATAGAGATCATAATGCTATCAAAACCTTTTGGAAAGCAAAATAAACATTTAATCCGACGATGAGCGATAAACTATTGACAGCTCTAATATTTTATCAATGTTTACTCAGAGACAACACTTATAGGGATAAATCATTGTAATGAAATATACTACCCGTTCCACATTTAAATATTTTCATGTAAAATCATTGCAGATTACATAAAGGAGAATTACACTACTTTACTTATCATATTTCTGTATAGACCATGCATGTAAGTAATTCAATCCTGCAGTGTGCTCCATTTAACATTGGTCTTGAGTTTTCTTTTTTTTATACTGTGGCTGGAATGTACAATATCTTGAACATGTTGCGGGGGAGTATAATGTTTACCATGTTGCCAGGTTATTCAGTGTTTATCATGTTGCTGGGGAGTGTTTACCATGTTACTGGGGAGTGTTTACCATGTTACTGGGGAGTGTTTACCATGTTACTGGGGAGTGTTTACCATGTTACTGGGGAGTGTTTACCATGTTACTGGGGAGTGATTTATAACTCTGTGCTGGGGAGTGCACACCGTTTATCTTGTTCAAATTTGAAAGCCCTGAATACGTCGAACTTGCGGCTACTGTTTTTTTGTACTATAACATAGCCGGGTAGACGGCTACTGCTACTGTAATTTGTAAGTGCTATACCGTATTTATGCACGAATCGTTTGCTTCTCAATACGACCGGCAGAGGCAGAGTAGTCGCAGTTCGATCCGCTTACAACGTAGAAAAAATGTCAGACAGTAGTAGTGGTGGTTGGTGGTCGTGATATGTCGGGGTAGAAAGATCCTAATTTTTACTTTTGAGGTGTTTGATGATCCATCGCTAATTGAGTAGTATTTAAGGCAAGTTAAAATTGAGTCGGGATTTCCAGTCTTGACGAGTCAGTCATAGTCGTAAGAGGTAGTTCAGGAAATTGTGGTATTGTTTAAAACTGTTGACTGTCTTTTTCTTCAAGTGGTAAGTGGAGCAGGAGCAAATTAACCGGACCTTGTGATCTTTTCCATTCGCCATTTTGACAAGTTATTTTCTCGCAAATAAGCAATAGTCTTTGAGAGGTGGAACCCACAATTTTAACCCTCCAGCAATAAAGGTGTCAAGGTAATTTATAGTTTTGTTGTTTCACATCTCAACAATTTTGGTTCCGGCTTCTAACGTTAAATGCAATGAGCAATTACCTGCCTGCTGAAATGCGGTTTCATGTTGAAATCCTGATTCTCAATTTTAGAATGAGGATAAAGATGAAAGATGGAGGATCAATGGGGGGGCATGTATTTTAGGGAAGATAGGACCCACCTCTGGTGTAAACTTTGATTTATGATATTTTTTGGTTAAGTTTCGTTTTAATGATCTTTTACGTTAGGTTTGCCTTTATTGTTTATTTTAGGTACAGTCAGTTAGGTTTTGATCCTCTATCCTCATAATCCTGATTTCCAATTTGAGGATGAGGATCAAAACCTAACATAAATAACCAATAAAGCCAAATCTAACCTAAAAGATCATTAAAACGAAAACGAAACCAAAAATATCATAAATCATAATTTATAGCAGAGCGGGGACTCTTACCAATTGTCCTACGATCTCCCTAAACTACATGTCCATCCTGATAATCAATCCTCATTCTCAATCTTCAGCGTCAAACTGAGGATCAGGATTACAACCTGAGACCGCATTTCAGCTCGATTATCTTAATTATAATATATTTGTAACTATCTAAATATTATTGAACGGAATAGTGATATTGTAGGGCACGATGGATGTCGATGTACCCGTTGAGCGGCGTCCGATCAAGCTCACCGTTAAACTCTTTAAGGAAGGTTTGGATTTTATGACTGCTTCAATCCGGACTGATGACTATAAAAGACTAAGTTTTTTGAAGTGCTATTCGCGCTTAAAATTCAACGCCTTCGAGATAGAGGAAATGTCAGCGTACC
>JAHZNE010003349.1:0-19095 GCA_027744055.1 Callyntrura sp. NNG-2020
CCTACTTTTCCGATTTTTCAAGCCTATGTGAAATGGCTGTAGCTTGGGTTATACTGGGTTGTTTTAGGCTAGAATGAGTTATGTGGGGGCGTAATTGGTAAATATGGGTTATAATAATTTTATACGCCTTCATTGAACCATATAATTTTTTAACCACATCAAATCAAACCTAATTCGAATATATGTTGGTGTTTCATAAAATAACCCACAAGCCCATAAAACCCCAGTCAATGATGTGCGATTTATTTAGTTTACCCACCGTCATCTTTGCCGAATGGATAATGACAACTTAAATTGCTACATAGCATGATTGAATTTATCCAAAGAGAAAATAAAAAAAAATTGAGTATTCCTACATTATGCGCTTCCTAATGTATGCATGTGTGTTAGCTACTTACATTACGGTATTTCACTTCTGTAAATTTTACGCAACTCGCTCCTATGATGCTGAGGATTTTCTCGACAACTCAATATTTGTTCGAGGCATTCAAATATTTGTTTAATACGACAATGGAATTACTGAAGCAGTGCGTAATCATAATCTTTTTTTTCATTTTCAGTAAAATGCACGTACAGACTCAAATTATCATACCGGGTCGTGGAGGTATATGTAGACAAGGGCAATATTTGCTTATATCTTATTGAAAATATTTATTCTTCAAGATTTTGGATACACTTATAATATCTTTGAGTCAGCATTTATTCGAATTGCCGTGGTCTTGAAGATGTATATTTGTTAACGTGAAGAGTAGTAAAAACACCATCATTTGAGGCGAACCCGGTGAAGAACTTGCTTATTTCGTGGTGTTGGGTTCTCTCAATGTGACACTGCAAATGGGTTGCGAGTCGGGATCTCGATCTCCCCCATAACCGTCTATTATGCTATGGGAGTGAGAGACAATCTCAATACAAATATATATCCTACACATAAGAGAAACTGTTGACTGTGATCGTGAAAATCGTGAAAATTTTAAAGGAAGCTTCAAGTAGTGAGTGTCCCTTTATTCAATTATCCCTCGGGGCACGGAAACCTAGGTATAAGCGAGCCCAGCTAGGCGAGGATAACATGGACAAAAAACAAATTTTTCATCTGTTCATAAGAGGGGCATACCTGAAATATTTTTGCTTTAAAAATTTAATGGTCATGTCATTATATATGCTAGTGTTCCTACTTCTGGTATACAATGAGACTGAGACTGAAGTAGCATCAATTCGTTTTCAGTTCGGAACCTTAGTAATATGAACGTACTTGACGACATTATATATCCACTTATTGTTAGATGAACTTACAATTAGTTTCCAATAGAGAATAAAAAGAGAAAAATTTACCACGGCACCAAATCAATCCATAACTAAAGTGGGTTCGGGAATCGGGATCACTAAATTTTTCAAACAAAATGACTATTATGTATACAGAATTTTTTAAATTTCCTACGTAATTTGCTCACTGTCAGTTTTGCACAATAACTATATAATAGTTAATAATTAGTAGTTTTATGATTTACTAAAAGTTCAAATTATATTGTAATGTATTTTACACAGATCTGGAAAAAATATGCATTTTTGAACATATGTCAGGGACACGTGTGAAAAACTTAGCTTAATTGTAGATGCATTAAGTTTTGATCCCTGGAAGTTTTTGCTCTTCAAAATATATTAAGCAATTGACCAACGATGTAGATTAAAATTTGCCAAAGACATAAATCTAAATTAAATACTATTTTGCAAACGAGCCATTACTTAAACTGAATTAAACTCTAGAGAATCCATTGAAATCCCAGCCAAAACAGGTAACACTTACACAATATAAGTTACGACTGGTAATAATGTCATCCCAAGAGTCTGATGGCGGTACTATCGAATGCGGCAAGGTGCCATTTCCGTGGCATTTTCAGTAATAAATTACATTTTACGTTGCATATGGAGGGATTTGAGTTTTAGTTTATGTATGTTAGAAGCTAATATGTGGTACTGCCATGATGCTAGATGCAATTTTCCAACTTATTTGCATGAATCAGCCAAAAAAAGTGCTTAAACTTTAAAATTGGTGAAATACAAAAATTAGGTGCTTTCCAAAGCGCTTATAAGATTATGAAATATCGACAAAATAAACATGAGCTCCATAGAATGCATTCCAAGAATAGGTGATTAGTGATTACCTTCAATTCGAAGGCCTACTTATATTCTTATATACTAGGGATACCCCGAGTACCGAGTATGACTCGGCCACTGCGCCAATTTTTGACATTTTTTAATACTCGGCCGAGTGCCGAGTATTCTTTTTTGTTGAAAATTTACGCATTTCGTAATTTTTGATGTCTAAAACATAAAAATGATGACACAAAATCAGTTTTCTGTACAATAAAACATTTAAAATGCATTTATATGCACTTTAATCAAAATCAATAAGAAAACTGGGCATCATCTGTCCTACCTTATTAATGCCAACATTATTTTATAATTTTTTATACAAAACTTGGCTGAATTTACAAAATTAATCGTAATTACAATTACAAATTATATTTTTAAATATCTTTTAAGAAACTACTTCCTCTAATGTAACATCACACAACGGCAAACTTTACTATTCATTTTCAATAAAACATCTGCGTTTCATACTTTCGGAGTATACTATGCATGTGGAATTAATAATGAAAGGCATGCCAGTTTTTGAAAACATCCATTAAATATGCATGATTAAATAAAATGTTGTGATTGAAACAATTGCAATGAAGTGGTTCCACGCATTGCAATGATGAAATAATTGGGTAATTCAATTACAACTTCCATTTTTGGTAATTACAAGCTTCAATTACAAAGTGTTAATTACGTTTTTGGAAATTAAAAGCTTCAATTAGAAAATGCAAATTGTATTTCTTGCAATTGCAATTTCCAGCTTCAAAAACAAATTATAAAATGTAATTGACAATTATAATTAATACGTTACCTTTCTCTGGTTATAGCTCTTGGCAATATAACTTGGTTACTTGAAACCCCTTTTTCTAGAATTAATCGTACCATACATTGTAAATATGTAGTAGACATTTTAACAAGCTGGTTGTCTTTAGTGACAGATGGTGATCAGAAAAATGATGGAGACTTTTAATAAGAATAGAGTTCTGAAATAGAACTGTTAATCGGCATGTCATACTGATTCACACAACGTTGACAAATAGATACAGACATCAAATTCTTTGTTCCGTGAAAGTTGTTCAAAAACGTTGAATAATAATCTCTCCTAATGATACACTTATATACTCTTTTGAAGGACTTCACAACTGTTGAAACACTTATACAAAATCTGATAATAGGCACACTTGAATATCCACGGAACCAGTTCTGAAAATAAGTACAAGTCTCAGCACTAACAAAGTAAGTAAATACTGGGGTAAGCTGACAATGAACCGTCAAATATAATCCCCTACTCTAGACTCGGTTCAGTTTTGTGTCTGTTGACTTCATTTACTGACTAGCAGAATGGAGAAAATGATAAAATAAAGCTTGTGAGACAATATGTTTTTGTATTTACCAAAAATTTAAGTATTTAAGCTGAATCGACTTCTCGTCTTGGAGAAAGTTTTGCCTGCCTGGAATATTAAGATAACGGAGGCTTTCAAATTCAAGCAACCTGGGGACATTGAAGAATTTCGTGTGAAGTTCATCAAGCTCTCAACTTCTATCTGTTAATAATTAGGTGTAGACCTTGGCGGATGCAGATGTCAGCAAGCAAGCATTTCCGAATGAAACATATAATGAATATTTTGATTATTTACCGTATCATTATCATACATCAACCGTCTTAAATCTCAAATGGTGAAAATGAAACGCAGGCCATAAATTTAATTCTTTTATTAGACAACAATGTGCCGCTTTGCAATATACACATCGAATTCACTTTTTACGAATGGGTTTCTCGTATGCTTCAACTTAACACTACATATTTCTATCTTAAATCTTAGTTATCAAACAAAAAGTAAAATTTTACATGGTTTCCCGATATATGTTTTGACAGATGTGCTTTTTTGAAAATGATCTCTATACAGCTACAAGTAAATGTAATATTAGTATTAGTAATTCGGTTCCAATTATCTTTATCATTTACACGTACTATAGGTATCTAACAGTTTATTCATACCGTAGTCGTTTAGTTCTGGATGAGCATTTTTTTATGTTCGCTCGCTTTCTCCAAATAACAGCGAGTAACAGTTTCTATGTACGTTACGTGGATACTACACACCCAATTCTGTAGACAAATTCTTTTACAACTCTCCTTGTCACAAGCGAACGATCCAGATGAAAGGTGATTGTTTTTACGAGTATGCATTCCAGCAAACAGCATAACGTGTTACATATGGGAGGATTGCAGTGTCGCTAGCTTTTGAGAATAGATTTTTGTTTGCAAATTAGGATATGTTTGCTTACTCTCAGATTACCTAATAATAATGACTAGACAAGTGTGTAGTGCTGTTTTTACATGTTAATTTAGTAAAGTTCATGTAAGTAAAAAATTATTATGTCGCCAACTACCATACGTAGATATATGTAGATATATATGTATATACTTTAGGTTGTATGTGGCGATAATGACCTGTATTAACGTCATCACAATCGCTGTTTTAAATTAAAATTGGAGGTTCGCATAATTAACGGTGTGCTGATAATCGGAAATTACACAGACAAATTTTCATCACCATATTTAACCACACATCACACACGTACGCACTACTAGACTAGCAATTTAATTAGAGCTTCCACTTTCTAGCAATGAGAGTGAAAATTGTTGTACGGGAAGTTGTGAGATTTGAACATTTATAGGATGTCATAACTTATATAACAGCAAAGTGATGAGTTTAACATCTACCCTGTGTTTTAACTTTCTTTTACTTTCATATAGTTATGTACATATTTACTGTGAATGAATATAAAGCCGAAAAAAATTGGTTGTTGCTCTTACAATAAAAATTTGGAGACTGCGAGCGCACCGTGTCGGCTGGTAGGTACGATGAACTAATTAAGTTGTCCTAATTGAATTACAGTGTTCGAATGTATTTGTAACATTTTAAACAGCATCGCATTTTCTGATAACAAACCAAACAAACATGGGAGCACGAAAGAAACTTTTCACTGTATTTGAACGGAAAAAGCGAAAGCTACAATGTTGTGGATGGTTTTCACCCAACTTCTATACATATGCAAAGTGTATGACGAATGACGACAGATATCGACAGAATGACAAGTGTAATTTAATCTATGTTGCTGGTAGCAATGTATTTTCAGTCTCACGTTCTTCTTACAAATGCGTTTAGAGATACGAGATTTTAGTGGTAACGCTTCCAGCGGAATTCAGTGGAGTACGTTCCAGCATACGATTCGTTTATGCATCAGTTTTGGCTTTTAATGTCCACCAGTAACAAAGTTTATGGGGACGTCATTCTCTTCTTGTCCATGCTGATCCGGCAAGTCAACTTCGTTTCCTGCGTGACTATCGTCATTATCATATCCTGTTGTAATTGTTTCGGCAATGTTCTCGCTCATGTTACTACAGTAATTCTGAATATTCTCCTCCTCTCGGGTAAGAGACAAAGAAAAATTTCGAGGCTCATTTCCGGAAATGTCCTGACTAGCTTCATTGGTTTCGTAATTTGGTTTTGCACAACTAGTCTTCAGATTGAATGGCTCTTCTAGTTCGCCATTTGGGGATTGAGAAGCATCGGTACTTTCAAGGGATGGTTTCACGTTCCTTTCACTGTCAAAACGGGGAATTTTTGTGGCGTTTCCTGTAGGAATAGGATTGATGGAATGCGTATGATAAAAATGAACAACGTCATCAGCCGGTGGAGAGGAGGCCTTGCTTCCATACTCAGACGTTGTGCTTTCAGACATTGTCCCCTCATGTGTTAATACAGATCCATTAGAATGATCCTCGAATGAATCTAAACTGGCGCTGTATTCATAAGATTCAGAGATTCTGCCAGATTTTGAGGTTGTCATGTTGATTGGTTTCATTTTCGGCTCGCCGGAGGACCCGTTGGCTGACCCGGCTTTGCTTGATTTGGATTTACGGACTGTAGTTTTATCACGGCTTCCAGTACTTGTGGAACCCTTCCCGTGCACTTTGTGTTCAGCCGCTACAGCATTACTGATATTATCTAGCTTTTTCCATTTGGTTCGTCTATTTTGAAACCAAATTTTAACCTAGTAAAGCAAAATAAACTTTATGTCGAAAATAGACTCCTGTTAACCATTGGATGTTGATGAGATAGCAATCTATGTGTATGTATGTATATGATCGTAGTTGTACGATGTCAACTTTTGATTCTTGTATCGTGGCATTCACATTTGTCAATTTCAATATGTCCAAATAGAAATTAGATATTTTTTGTCAAAATAAATGTCTTCGCAAGAAGTAGTTTAAAATCATTAAAAAGCAGTCAAAAAGTGAATTCTAGGTAATTAGTAATTATGTGTGAACATTAAACACAATTGCGGTCGACAGAAATACCGTAACGCAATTGTGCATTTACAAAAGCAATAAACACTGCTGTGGTACAAACAATCGATTCTCGAAAACAATAGAGGAACTGACGAATTTATAACAAAAAATGTAAAACGAACTGCGTCATGGAGGAAAGGACAAGGAGAACTTGCCGGGAACATGTACGTATATACATATACATACTAGTAGGTATCCAGTACATTGAAATTTTATAATATTTACATATTTATGTATGTAGTTTAGGAGTGCACGCTGACATATATACCAGGGAATAGCGGTATGTTATTACGTAGGTGTTAACAGTTAAATTAGACCAATTTTATCATATTTTAAAATTTATCTGTGCTACTTTTTCATATAATATCTCTCAATGTCAAAATAATTTTCATTTTGTGTCATTGTCTTACTTATTTCGCCATTGCAGATACGTGGAGCGTTCAAGAAAATCTGTCATTTTAATTTATCAAAATCTCAAATATGGAGTACTGACTTTAATTTAAGTCGCATGCCCTTCGATAATGGTGACGTATGACACATGACCAGACTCACTCACCCCTGCGACATACAGTCCAGTATGCGTGAACTGACAAAATCTTCAAAGCAATACTACATTGAAAATGTATTAACTTTAAACTTGAACACCTGGTAAACAGCTATATTTATCAATTTTAGAAATTGTCCGACGTCTGTGCATTCAGTGCATTCTAAATTAAATAATTGTGTTAAATTGAAATTCTGTCATAAAATAAGTGTTTTCAATGTACGTAAAACTTGCAAAGAATAACATGATATCTTCAGATAAAACATATCATACTGACATGGTCATTGTAACCGGGGGTACGAGGGTGACATGCCCCCCCCCCATTGATTTTGAGATTTTCTTAGATATACGAAGGGGGAGGGGTTATAATGTATTACAGGATGAGAATGTCCCCCTCGACCCCCCTGATACTTAAGCAATGATATTGAAATGTTTAATATGCATGTTGAAAAATTTGAAAGTTTAAGTGCAGAACACAAATTAAAAATCATTGGTGAACGTCTTTTCTTTTCTTGAACGTCCCTCGTATGCAATGATTTTGCTGTGAAGAATGCTTCGATTCAAAATACAAATACACCCTAAACAATGCTTTTTTACTTTATCGCCATATCCATCCTGAAATTCATACTAACAACTGTAGTGGCTGACTCTCATACTTGTAGTTCTAAAGTATTCTTCTTCTCCATGCACCAGGTACCAAAAGAATTTTAAACAGCGTCGTTGTAATACTCCTGCTTAAAATAATAACTTTCACTTTATTTATGAACATCTGGAAATTTGAAAATCCGCTAGAGCTGCAGGAATAAGCAACGAAATATTATGTAGTATCATCCACATACATAAATATCTATGCATGTTTCTACTTTTTGAACTATTGCATTACATCGAGGGTGAAACACCTTTCATTCCTATTTATAAACATTTAACGCATAGGGTCGTTTGGCTATTAATAATTTTTTAACTTTTTTATCTCCACATTCAAGCCGCTGGCTGGTAACATTATATACGAAGGGAGTATGCTACTAACATTAAAAAATAACTTTAAGTTGTCACAACTTGCATTATTTGGGGCAACTCCAGATTATTTGCGTCCATTGAGAATGTCATATATTCAACCTAGCTCTGATCATTAAACGATGAACTATACAAGTACTACAACTACAACCCAATCCATGAATCATACATGATACTATACATACTCGCAGTCCGTGAAATGCCATAATATTGAATGAAGAATTATACAATTAAAATTATCCATCCAATGAATATATATGACTATTTAAATTTGGTGCTCTTTCACTGATAACAACCATGTATTTATATGTCAAATTTAATTTAAATTTCAATGAGCATGAAGTTCCATTTGTACATCGTAATGATCATTATACCATTTGTAACTTTCATTTTGTATTGTATTGTATGTATGAAATTATTTGTTAAATAAACTCGCTTTTTATTATAAATATGTACGTATCTGTAGAACTTTACTAACTCTTGTGCAAAGAATACAACCCTAACAATAAGGAAATGTAAAAAGATATGTACATTTGTATTATCAACAAGTCGTGTAGAAACATGCAAAGTTGGCAATAAATGGAATTCATTCGTGAAATTCCTGTTCTAATGAAGAGAAAAGTTCAAATATCAATCTCAATATTCGAATTGTACATATTATTAAATTATAAGAAAAGCTGACAAATTCACATCCCACTTAAATTGACAAAAAGTTCAAATTTCCAGAACTAATTGACTTGACAAATGTCGAATTGTCCATTACGTGAGGACATATGCCAATCGTACAACCTTAGAGTATACCTACCTGTGTTTCGGTTACATTTAGAATTCGGGCCATTTCCGTACGTTCATTACTCGACAGGTATTTTTTTATTTCGAACTTTCTTTCCATTTCATAAATCTGCTTTCCTGTAAAAGTGGTTCGAGCTTTCTTGCGCTTCGTACTTCCGCTCTTTGATTCATTCTCAGTATCCGTAGATCCAGGCGAAGTAGCAGTATCAAAGGGAGTACTACACTGATAACTATCCTGTTTTCCCTTTCCACTCAAGTCTATTATCAATTCTAGCGGCTGTGTTGACACAGGATCATCGTGATGAGGCGTAGGCGTTACGTTGGTACTACCCCTCTCCTTTGTCTTCTTAGTCTTGTTCTTACATTTGGTATTTGATGATCCTAACATTACAAAAGAAAGTTTACCTTGACGTATTCACAACACATACTCACCTTGTATTGTACTATCATATACAGAATCTTGTAGTCCTTTGCTTATTTAAAAATTATCTATGAATTTATGAACACTAATATTTCCTTATTATTATTAACAACTCGTATAGCTGCTTTTCTATTGCGGTCCAAACGAAATGGCATACCCTTTTCCCGATTCAGTGCGTCTTTTAAAAATTTTACAAAGGATTTAGTTCATCTTTGTGCTTAAAGCTACCTGGAACATTTCATTGAAAGCAACAATGTCTTCATCATTTCCTACGGAGAATCTGCCAACTGAAGGATGTTGTACATAATTGTTTGTGTGAAGCATAATCAATTCAAAAGAGGTATGTGTTAGCTAACTCGGAAACTTGGGTGCCGGAACAGAGGAAAATGCGGGGGGAAATCTCCCCCCGTTTTGATCATTTTACATTAGGAGGATTGTGAGGGGGAGGGACCTCAATACATTACAAGATAGAATTGTCCTCCCCACTTGCCCCTCCCCTGTTTCGACACAAGCCTGCTCGGAAATCCTACTTAACTCAACCTACGCTAAAAAGTCTCTTGATTTGAGTTGGGTCCTACAGTCACACAGCTTGTTTCCTAATTGTTTCCTTCGTCCTTTAAGACTCTACATTTTCTGACATTTTAATATTAATAATAAGCACATTTCAACAGTAGTTTTTAAATATTCCAAAAGTTTGAGTACTTGTTAGTATTTTTATTCAATTTCTTTGTCATTTCAATACAAGCATGTGCTTATCAGAGGTAATGATTTAAACTGGAGTTATTCGCTTTCCCCTGATTTTGGTTATATAAACGTAAAATCTTTCTACTTTCGAATTTTTTCGCTTCAAATGGTACATTATCAATATAAATGGATATCTTTCATAAAAGTAGATAATATTACAAAATGTGGCATCAAACTCTAACTTCAGAAAAAGTTACTGAAGGCATATCTACATGTTTACGCAATACTATTGTGATCATTTTAATGGAAGCCTGCTTTGTGTTTACAGAAAGCTAGTAGTCTTGTAAAACTCACTATTATTTGCCAGTGTGAGAGAAACGCGGAGCTATACATCAATACACAAATTGTATCCATCCTAAATTTCACAAGTAACTTGAAAAATTGAAAAGGTTACATCTCAACTCCTAATCCAGCTCCTATCATTATCATCCATACAACGCAATAAAGCATGCTATTCTTCCTTAGAATTCCATCACGCAGTAGTGTTGAATATGTTATTTTCACTTCAACAATCATGTGCGGTAAATATTCAATTTGATAAATAGGCTAATTGGAATATGATATTGTAAAAAAAGTGTAACCATGTTAAAACTTCCAAATACGAAATGGGAAAGTTGCTAACAAATGACCATTAGCGTCAAGTATTACGTTTACTTTCACTTGCTTTGGTATTCCTTTATACATTTATAAAATAATCATTCATACAACAAGGCAGGTAGCACACAATACCATTACACTTTCAATTTCAAGTTTTATACCAAGTAGAGTCTTTAAATGTACATTTACCCAACTGAATGAACATATTTGATTAATATATATAAATATGTATGTATATATATTTCACTTCAAATTTTTGTGGAAAAAATCATGTAATGTCATAAATGTAGAGTTCGGATTTCCGGATCCTTTTCATTAAATTGATACGTATACTGTATTAAAAGGAACCGTCATGGATGCTTATTTCGGTAAATGCTTTTCTCAGTTCTTCTATTTCTAATTAGTTGGGGCTTACTATAATCCGTGACGCTGGGTGGAAAGTTAATTACTTTTTTTTAATTATCGAAAACCATAGAAATAATGTTGAATGCTTACTCACCTTTCAAATTTCCGTTTTTCGTAATACTCTGTTTGGGTTGGGAGGATTTGAATGTTGGGATGATGACATCATTTGGGAGTAACAAATCATGAGACTTTGGGAGATATTTTTCCGGCGAGCCAAGTAGTGGTGTTGGAACTCGTTTGCTGGAAGCGGCTTTGTTTGTGCTGTTATTATTATTACCACTATTACTTTGGATTTGCGGACTGCTGGGGCTCTTTCGTTTAGATATGGACAAATTCAAGGGCTCGTCAGGTTTCACTGTGTCCGCTATCGAGGTACGAGGAAATGGAATGGACAAAATAGGTATCTCTCCAAATGATGTTGTTTTACTCGAGGTCGTATCCATTTCGTTGTCTGTTTCCTTATCGATAATTTCTGCTGATTTTCCCCAACTTAAGATATCGTTTATCGTGAACGGAGTCGGTTTAGCGTGCAAGCTTGAGTATTCGTGAGCGTGCCACGAGCCATGCTTAGAACTGTCAGAAGGTATAACATCAGCATCACTTATAGAAGAACCACCGTTTGTCACCATTTCCTCGTCAGAGGAGCGCTTTTTGATTAGGTTATCGAGGGCTAATATTGTTTTCTCAACTATTTTCAAACCTCGAGTGTCGACCACATCCAAATCCATATGATCGACACTTACAGGAGTAACGTTTTACTTTTATTCATCATGATACAGTTATACAGCAGCACATTACTTACGCACCAACCCGTGTTATTTTACAGAAAACACC
The DNA here is from genome assembly GCA_027744055.1 of Callyntrura sp. NNG-2020. Lineage (NCBI taxonomy): Eukaryota > Metazoa > Arthropoda > Collembola > Entomobryomorpha > Paronellidae > Callyntrura > Callyntrura sp. NNG-2020. Next base: position 11,845 of record JAHZNE010003349.1, read on the forward strand.
CACATTCTAGTGCATATTGCCACTGTCTACTCACATCAAACTAAAACTATAGTCACTTCACGGCCATCTACTTTTCCTATATCCTTTCAACCACAGCTACACACCGAAATAGGGCATGGTCCTCAGTTTAAAAAGTTTTATCGTTAACATTTTCCTAAACGAACCTGGAAAACATCAGAAAGTGTATTAATTTTCATGTTCCAGTATTGATCCTTCCCCAATTCGTGGTCTCCAACAACTGGCATAATGGTCGTACCAGAAGCACCTACTTCCCACAAAAGCTCGCGCAATTCTTCCGGTTTTCTGCGCTCAACGCGTTCGTATATCTGATAAACTAGCCTGGTGTACTCATTTCATTTCTAGTAGTATTTACTTTACTCCCACCTTCTCCTCCCAGGCAAAAGTGCTTTGAATTTCAATACTACAAAAGTATACAAAATCGTTTGTTGAGGCCCTTTCATGCGGAAGGCAACATCACCAATCAAATCTATATGGACGCCTTGTATTCATGGACCTCGACACTTCAATATGTACTTTATATAAGAAACTAATTTCTATAATTTAATCTACTGATATATATGTATGCTATGTATATTTGTACGCGTTCTATTGCAAATTATAGCCTTAATTTAAGGGAGTTATATCCATTTCCGTAAATCGTAAATACACCTAAGTACAATTGCAAAAAACAATATTTTGGGATATTAGCAGACATAGACAACAAATGCTATTAATGAGGCCATACACTCGTAAATGTGGAAGTCAACATCAGCCGTAGACCGAAGTTTGAAAACTTAGGTTTCGTTGAAAATGAATAAGTATTTGGCTCCTTTAACAACAATTTGTATGAATGTAGTTAGATATGGTAATCTGATATACTTGGCCATGTATAATTTTGTAGGAAGCATTATCAACTATAACTACTCTGCAGACATGTAAAATCTCTAAATCAGTCCTGGTGTTTTTTATTTGACGGTTTTTACTTCCGTAAAGGAACAGTGAGCTGTTCTAATCATAAAAGCTTCAGCGACTTACAGCACTAAGTTTACGATTTCAAAAACTTATCAGCACTAAATTTTATGCTTGGTGCGACCATAAAAGTGGGAGCGGAAATTTCTTTCACAATTCTCTGTTTACTTGTGTATTTACTGCAATGATAATTGGTATTTTAAGACATCACGGCAGTTTATTTCAACCTTGCCGACCGCGACACGGTTAATTTACAGCACGGCTGGAAGGTTTCATCATCACCCCACATAGCCCTCCTTGTCATGCTTGAACGCCTTTGGAGTAACCATAAAAATCTTGGGAAAGTCGTTCATACGGCTAATTATTACGTCGGCGGCTTGATAAAGTACAGAAAGTAGTAAAATTGGGGCTCTACACTACATCATCTTGCACCCAGATCAACAATCAAGACAGAGGAAAATAGGATATTGACTGCATATAATACACCTACAAAAAATGCATTTGTCAAATCCATTTTTTGGGGGATTTTATAGTACATTCAAGTAATGGTACATATCTAAAATATACGCGAAATCATACTTACATCCGCTTTCACTCTACAACCCTCACTATACGTATTATTAGAATGGAAAGCATATGACTTAGGTATTGCTGCAGCAGCTCGTTACTTTTTTAATTTGTGCCCCGAAACGTTAAAAAGGAAGTCCTGTTGGTTTCATGGCACAAAATTTGCCAGATGTAAACTGATCACTTTTGTGTATACCAACTAATAACTCTATATTTGCTATACATATGAAACTTGATGCATTCTTCCCAAGCGTTACAGGAACAAGCCATAAATATAACTGACAAAGAGAAAAATAAGCACATGGTGGAAAAAGCTCGTAAAAAAGAGAGAAACTTCGAGTAAAGCTGTGTGCTCAACTTGATGTGTGCTATAAGTGGGTACTAATAACTTGGGCCGAATGCATTTTCCATCGACGTTTAATATCACTATTTACGAATTTTCTGAGGTGATCAAACTGGCGGGTAGAGGATGTATGTGTAATATGGTTTTCACAGAAAGCTTGTTGTCTCTAAATCCATACTGCTTCAATATTGTGTGTAATCTACTTTTGTCAAAACGAGGACGACTAAGCGTGAAAAACAAGTTCGTGTGGATATACAAATTTATTTTTCAGCTCGGCAGCACACAAAGAACAATAACGCTTGTTCTACTCTTTAAAGAAGGAACGGGATGTAAATCAAGTATAGAATATAACGTGCCTGTGATGCTGAGATAGTGTTTCGCCGTTTTTGATAATTTTCATTTGATTTTTGCATTATTACCGAAAAGCGTTCCAGCACCCGTGTACAAAGAGGAGCTTCGGAGAATTGCTACATGGAGGATGGCGTGTTTCCGGTGAACTAATCTGCATACTCCTTTATGGATTTGTAGCGCTTTGGCTTGTGTCAAAGCGCTTATGCGGCAAGTAATGATGATGGGTTCTCAGACCGACTCTAATATGCGTTTACTAGATTTAGCGTTGACCTTTTTAAAATGAATACACAGCCAGTGTTTATGGTCTTATATAAGGTGCACGAATGCTTTTATGGACAAAAATGCCTTTGCGTATGAAATATATGTCAGCTTTTACTTTTACGTGTTCGTCATACTACCCTACAAAATAACCCATTCCACATCCAGCTAGTCTTGGACAAGGTAAATAAATTAAATTGTGATTACCGTACTATGTCATGAATTTTTCCTAGCGTGAAGATGCTCTTGTTGACTGTTGAATGTTGACTTTCACTTTTCACGAGATGGCTTTTTGTCTACAGGGATGCTACTGTGTCCACGATCACTTCACAAGAAATAATACTTTCCCTGTTTACTCACTTACGACTCAATAGCAACTTCCAGATGCTTAGTTAGAAAACAATCGGCTGGAACACAAGGAAAGTGTTAAGCAACACGCTTTTTGATTACATCATCATACATGTTAGCCAGGAAAGCACCGAAGGCCGTTTAAAAAGGAAAACAACGGACTGTTGTAACTAGAGTAGGTTGCACAGTTATAACAGCGCCTGTGGTAATTGACTAGTGGCAGTTCCTGGGACGCTGGCGACTAACTGAAGGAGATGCAGATGGAAAGTCAAAATGCAGATAGTATTAAAGCCATTTAACTGCTTCCACTACGATGAAGCCCTTATACACTTTAAGTCACAGCATAACGTTTGGTGTGGAAGAAGCAACCATGCGAATCTTTCCTCGCCTCTGTCCCGGCAGTAGGAGGAAATCAGACTGATGCTGCTGATGATAATGGCGATAAATGATGAAACAAGCAAAGAAGAGGACGAAGTAGGAGAGAAGGATTTTGCTGCATCGCTAGCACTTGTGTGTGTATGTGTTTCCCTGTGTGTAAGCTGGAACTGATGTATTACATCATCAACTTATATGTCAAAGATAGAAATGAAATTGCTCTCCTCCACCTCCTCCTATTCTTCTATTCTTAAAAAGGAATTCCGAAAGGAACAAAGTAAACTGGTGACTGTGCGAGCTTTTTTTGGGGAATGCGTGTATCTCTCTCTCTCTCCCTGTGTCTATTATGTCTCCGAGATATAATGTTCCGTGTTGAAGAAAACTGAGAGATAAAGAGTTGTCCTGAAAATCGTGTACTCACCACTGCCGCTGGTGGATAGCGAGTGAGAGCTCCGAAAAGAGTTGCTCCCGTGTATTTCTACAGACTCACCACCACCACCACCACCGCTACTGCTGCTGTTGTTGCCGTAAAGTTTGAAAGACCTATTGTTGCTGTTTCTGCTGCCACTGCATCTAGTGATCTACTTTACTCTCTTTTTTCTCTCTTTTCCTCTCTCGGTCTGCCATGAGCTAAGCAAAAGTAAATCAGCGGTAAGTGGTATGATAGGTTTCTATAATGCAGTTATAAGCAGTTACGATGGGAAAATGCCTTTGTAAAAATCCGAGAAACTATTTTATTTGAGGGTCTATCTGTTTTTCCTGCTAGTGCCCCTTGTTTCTTTCTCTCTCCTCGCCGCACTGCTCAGCCGTACAACACGAAACCGACTGGTGTGACTAAATAGGTACACAGACACACACAGCAACATAAAGAGCAGAGAATGATCTGCTGCTTTGGTGTTTCTTATGACTCAATGTGAAGCCTCCCTCTTTCCTAAGCAATTAATGAGCACACGTTCAACGCAATGGTGTAGAGTAGAGAAGAGTAAGCGAGAAAAGCGAGCGAGAGAAAGAGAGAGAGAGAGAGAGAGAGAGAGAGAGAGAGAGAGAGAGAGAGAGGGATCTCCTTGTGTGTTATCGTTGTCTCCTCGGAATGGTATTTAACACTCACTTGGTCCGCTATATGTACTGAACTGTGGGTCATTAATGCTTGTTATTCACTTGAGAAACTTTTCCGGAGTATATCTTGCAAACATCACGTACATATTCCTGTCTTCTTCATACACTCCCCTGCCTAGACGCTTCCTTTTGCTTTTTTGTCCTTTTCCTATATACACAGTGCACACAACAGGCAGTGGGTAACTCCCGTGGAAGTATGTATTAGTGCCCATTTATATTTATATATATATGCTTTGTTATTTTAATGCTTCCTTGTTAGTTGCGAACAAGATTAACCCTTCATATTCATTTTACGACTATGTAAATTCGTTCTCAGGGTATGCATGCATTACAACGTAAAAACGTTTTAAGACAAATGGCATTTTAATACGTGGTGAAAATGACTGAAATTTTTACGACTCAAAAGTGTCTATGTAGCGCGTTGTAGAAGTTAGGGAGGTAGATGTGGGCAGAAAACGATTTCAGAAAAACTTGTTCCGCTCCCCCACAAAAAGTCGCTGGGATGGATATATCTGTATTATTATCTACAATGTATGTCCACGCGGTTGACTTTTCCATATAGCCAAATGAATAGTGGATGTGACTGTACAGAACTATAAGCGGAGTTTATTTATTGTCACATAAGTACACTAATAAACCCAAGCGTAGCATGTCTTCAATGATAATGGCATTGCTTCTTTGGATTTACTACCAAGTGTGTTTACATTTGTAGCGCTTTTAAGTACATAGTGGATGATCGCAGTCATCACCTTATACTAATGTGTTTTCAGAAGAAGAGCTACAAATGCTTTCGGTGCAAAAACCAAAGGAGTGAGAGAGAGAGAGCGAGATAGAAAGAGACGGGAAGATGGGGGTACATAGTACAAAGGTTTTCCCTGTTCCCTAAGGAGTCTTCAATAAATTACTTTGTGCAATGATCTAACTGAATAAGTTGTAGTAGAACGGAATTGTAGCACACTACCTCTGCTGGAGAAACACAAAGGACGAAGTTGAGTTTTAATGCTTGTTTCCTGTGCATAAGGTACACTTTTATTTTTTTGTCTAGTAAGCTGACGATGATGGTGACGACGAGGCGATGCTGTAGTTCTTCAGCAAGTTTGTATGTGGATGGGACCGTGCATGTTCTCTCGACAATGATGAACATCGTACTAGCATGAGGGAAGGGAAAAAAAACGATGCAGTTGTTACTTCATATCATGCCATTCGATTTCATCGGCTGTTAAGTCGGTTGACCTGGTTGTCTACTGCTGCCACTGCTGCTGTTGTTACAGCTGCACATATTCCGCCAGTTAGTAAAAGTTAGTACGCGAGTGGTATGGAAAGAAAACTTCCACTGACTATTTAAACTGAGCTATGGAGATGGTTGTGAATGTGAACGCGGTTGATCCCCACTCTGGCACATTTCTCTCTTGTAAAGAGAAATGGAAAGCCCAGAGGAACAAGATGGTAAAGTTACTGGAAAGTTGCTTGATGATGAGTGGAATATCTCCATTTACTCTGAATAATAATAATAATAATAATATGATACTCCATTTGTTTTGGGGCTAACTTGAAACTAGAAGTCAGAGAAAGAGAAACCAATGAACTTGAGTAGAGAATAAACGAACGAGAAGCACACAGTGGAGTAGTAGTGATTAGAGGGAGAGAAACCTTTTATAGGGTCCTTTATTTTCATAAAAGCATCTTTATATTACGGATAGATCGTCGTGAACACACACACACATACACACGACTCCCTGGCATTGTCTGACGTAGACAATATACGGCACGCTCTTTGATGTTGTTGTTGTTGTTGGCGTCCTACGTTTTCATGTATTACGGATTCAATATTTTTCCCTGCTTGTTTCCATGTCTGCTAAGAACCTACTTAATGCTGCTGCTTTAATACGGTCGAGTCGTCAGGATGCTGGCATGGCGTTATTAATTTGTAATATTTTACGGACTTAGTTAATGCCGGTTCATTTGGAGAAATTTTGAGTGAAAATCGTTATTTCCATACATGTGATGCCTTCCTTATTCCGCTTCCTTTCGCCTGGAAAGCCTGGGGTGACGTGAGTCAGTGTTTGGGATATCACTTTATATTTACAGTACTTGTTACAAAAAACCGTTCTTATAGGTATAACCGTCTGATTCAATGCGTGCTCGACACTTCATTAAATGTATAAACGATTCTAAGTTTGACTTAAAGCATATACGTATTACGTATTACAGAGCAGACAAACATCCACCGCTTCGGGAAGCCGGGTAGAAAGGGGGAGTCTGTCTCATTTCGAATATGAATCAGCCATTTGCATCAATGACTCAAATCGAATTTTGATAAATCTTCATTCATCGAGAATCACTCAGGCTTATTCCATAATATTTTGCTGTTGCGTTACATCTGCATGCATAAAAAACATGCACGTGTGCATAAAAAACAGGCATTCTAATTTTTACGGTGGTTCCACATTTGTACATGTTGATAATATCTTCCCCATTATTTCAACTTTCATACCGTCCAAATTATGAGCCCATCTACTTTAAATATACAGCGCTTTACACATCTATATGATTCATTAAAATAACTGCAATTTTAGTGCGGCATGGGGGCCAACTCACTCCCTTAAAAAGTTGATCAGTTTTATGTACATCTGTTGAGTCAGAGGGAGGATATGTTCATATAGGATCGATGTATATACTAATGGAATAGTATAGGAAACAGTTAAGGGGATATCATATGACATATATCCTTATTACGTACTTACGAACATGCATTGAATCATTGTCATAAAGTGCGCGGCTACTACCACCATTGCCTTCATTACATTGTAAAGACACGGTAGATAACCATATTTATAGAAGTGACATCAGCTGGGATAGCTGTAGTAAAATGTTACCATTTTAGAATAAAAGTTTGTATAGAACATATTGGATAAATATCAATA
>JAHZNE010003350.1:0-23679 GCA_027744055.1 Callyntrura sp. NNG-2020
TATAAAACAAAAAAAAATTTAACTAAAACTTAGAAGTAAAAATAAATGGAAAATTTATCCGAGAAAATAAAAACAAAAGAAAAAGGAAAATGATTGTCCTAACAAATAAATACAAACAATAAAATTTTTGCGCACACTTTCTCTCTGTTAAAACTTTAAGCCTGCACTTTAAACAATCATGAAAGACTCGAGGAAATGATGTGGGAATTTTCTTAAGAAAAAACTCCTCTTTTCTACTCTTGATAATCTATTGCGATCCACTTTTCTCCTAGCTTTCTCTAGTAAAACTATTGAGCAAAAACTTAAGCTAAAATGTTTGTACACTATAAATGAGATAACTTGATATTTACTGAGAGCAAATATTAATAGTATTGTTTTTTTAACTGTAAAATATTACAGCTAAAATATAATATATATATATATATATAACCTTTTTTCGCTCCTAACTGAAAGATCATCGGGGTTTTCTTTAACAATTTGACACTATTGGCTAATATTCTTTGCGAGATTAAAAATATTAGTGTTTTTTTTTCGAACTTATAATTTACCACGGTCTCCAGACACATTCTCCAGTAGGACTGGACTTGCCACTGCTGACGGTGAGGGAAAGAGGAGACATTTGTGGAAGAGGAGACTCGGTTGGTGAGGCAGGTGGAGTGTAAGGCCTGTAGTCGCCACTTTGGTTGCTTGCATTGCTGCAAGATGAGCTTGGTCGGGTCATCATGACGGAAGGTGTTGGGGAAGCATTGCCCATGCGGTTGAGTGTGTGACCCAAGTGAACCATGATGGAGGAACCCAACTGGACATCAATCTTTGGAGTAGTAGCCAAAACCCGGGAGACTTCTTGAGCACAGTGAGCAAAGCCGGAACGGTACTTGTCGTCCTGCCCAGAGTTTTGTTGGGCGCGGACCATTTTGTTGTGTTGTTGTTGGAGATTGAGAACAGAAAAATAAAAGGAAAATTTAGTCAAATTGTCATTAATATTTTTTTTCGTTGTCATCTATCAGACTTGATCACTTTAAAAGTTGTAATGATAATCAGATATAAAAATTTACCTTTCTGTATTGCATAGTCCGAGAAATTGGCTCAGCAGAAGATCCTTGCTGCTGTCCAAGAGCACGTGAAATATCCGTAAGTGGAGCCATTTTTCACTTGTTACTTTATCGTAACTTGATAAACTTTGTTGTAAAATAATATCAGTCGCTGAGAAGATCTCAGGTGAGTTCTTTGTTGCAAAAAATTGCAAGTTGGTTTAAACTTTAAAAACACAAAAACAAACTTTGCGTTGTTCCGTTGTACTTGTTCTATACGAACTTACACTTTCCGTGTGTGTGTGGGTATGTATATTGTATATATACTCTGAACTTGTAAAAATTGTTAAGAGTGAACCTTGAAAGCACGTTGTAAACTCGGTTAGTTTATAAGCAATGTGAGAGGAGCTTGAAGTTTTGGTTGTTTCTCTTCGAGCTCTGGTGAAGATTTGATGGTTGGTGAGGTCGCACGAGCACGTTTTATGTAGTCGAGGGTTAACCGGGGTGAGCATGCCAAAGCAGCCAAGCGTGTGTTGGGCTGACGGCTACCACGGTCTATCTTTCCTGTATCAAATCCCCTCAATAAGGAAAAGTACCAGTATATAGCTTGTAGTAGTAAAGCAACCCTCTCAACCAGTACCAGTACCACCACCACCACTGCTTTGGCTTCTGTTTGCTTGCACCAGGGAAGGGAGAGAGCGCAGCAGAAATCAACCCCAACTTTTTTGTATTTGTATGGTATGCCGTATAATAATCATAACAAGCATACCACAACCCTATTCACTGCTGCTGGTTGACTTGCCTAATGCTGGAGCATGGGAATACTGTGGGAATCAGATGCCAGGTGTTATGCAGGAGCCCCAGTTATGTGCCCAGAGAGAGAAGAGAGAGAGAGAGATGAAATGAAAAATAGTGGATAGAAAAAAGGCTCTTTTTTGTGTTGTTCTTAGCCGGAGAGAACCGTGAGAACGTGGATCGTTCCCACGATCGTTATGCACATGCTTCCAAACACACGTACTTACACAAAACAACTTTAGAAAAAAAACTTCTTAAGAAATCTCTTCTTACATGCTCCTACATAATATACCACACATCTTATATGTATATACCTTATACCTATAAATTGCCTATATACACGAATACGCCGCGTTATAAGTATACTTATAGAGCTGCAATGATATAATTTCTTCGCCTACTACTTTGTATCTTTATACGTATTATATAGAGCTCTCTCTCTCTCTCTATCAAAAAAGAAACAAGAGGAGGTATACATAGTACACAGACATCTTATTACAAGAGTAAAACTACTGGTTAACCAATTTACTCTGTAAGTGGCTAGTATTACACAGTTACTTACTTTCCTGTGAGTTTTATACCCAGTGTGCTGAGTGATGTGTGTAGTGCGTACCTATATGTACCTCATCTCAACATCATCCCCTGTGTATCTGATTTTGTATGCATAACCATGTCTCATGGATCATCATCATCGTCAACATCCACAATAAAAGAACGGTAGTAAAATGGTATCAGGCAGCAGCTCAATTCGCTTTAGATAGATTATATAAAACCATATCCATTATACTCTATTATCTCGCAAAGAAAAAAGGTTCTTTTCTTCTTCCTCATTACAATTTAAGTTCTTTCGCCTCTCCGGCAAAAGAGCGAGAGAGAGAGAGAGAGAAGTAAAATAATAATCAAGAAACCAGATGAATTCTCACACTCTGACTTGAGCTGAGCGAAGTGAGACTGAGAGTGACTCACTTGGACCTGCATCATCATGTATTATATTATATTACTTTGTTGATAATGACGACGATGACGATGATGTTGAGAGATAAGTATATTTTACCCGTACCACCGCCACTACCTACCACCACCACACTATTACTATTACGGCTTCTGCTTTTATGACCATATATATTTACGACGGGGTATATAAACTGGGTACTACTCTATATGAATATACCATGCTCGGATGAATACCATAATTATGGGCTTCTTATTACTGGAAAGGACAAGATTGCCGATGAAAGCGTACCATTTTATCCCACGTTTTTCCACTCTCTGCTTTTACGTATGATGATGACACACTACATATATAAGATATAAACCTCATCGTCGTCGACGTCGTCTAATCAAGAAGACCTGTGTGTTAACTCCATTTCCCAGTTCAGATACACTTTTGGTATTTTTATATAAATAACTTTATATAAAAATGCGCTGTGCGGTACACAGCGCACTTATATCATAATTGACACACACACACACTCCGTTTTGTTTGGTCTTTTCACTCACTCTTTTTTTTCTCTCTCTCTCTCTCTTTTGATTCTCTTTTTACAAATAGTAAGATGACGATGATCATAATAATAAATAAAATACGAATACGACACAGCACACTCTAGATGCTTGTGAGTGGCATTGTTACTGATGATGATGACGATAATGGTCGTGGTGGGACGGACGCACCACGGATGGACGACAGGCGAACGAACGAGAAGAAACACAGCATCATGCTATTATTCATTATGTTCCCTGTTGTGTGAGATGATATTATTTTTTTCGTGCTGTATACGTGTACGATGGTATGCATGGGAGAGTTACCACTACACACCGTAATAATATATATGGAGAATAATGGGAGCAAGGAGCAATAATAAACACACCCAGCACAACATTCTTTTGCTCACTCGGCTACTTACCACCTTGCCGAAATTCCCACACTTTCCTCTTTCCTTCTTTTTTTTTCAGCTCGTGTGGGGTGTGCTCCTGGACTACATTACACTTACGCATCGTGTGTTTATTGTTGTAATTGCGTATGCACGGAGGAAAGCATGCATGCAAGATGATAATGAGGATGTTGCGTCTTTTCTTCGTGGTTGCTTGCATACCTAATTTTTATCTTGCTTTTGACTCTATAATGCGGGATGTTACATATATTACACGCAATATCGTACGGATACAAGTTTATTTTTTACGGCTTTCTGCTCGTGTACAAACTGCTTGTTTTCTTTAATTGCGCATAAATGAGCCTGGGAATATAACTTTTGGAGATTTTTTTATACCGTGGGTGTTGTTGTATAAAAAGAAATTGTACATTAATATCTTTGTAAATAAAGAGTTGCGCTTGTGCTAGCCAGTAATAATTTTATAGCTCGCGACGAACGTTTTGGATTGTGCATGGAAAGTGTGCACTGTGTGGTTAGAAATATTACAGTTTTAAACTAAATGCGCATGCAATAAATTTTGTTTTCTTTTGCGATCATTAGCACGATATACGATCAAGTAAAAGCCCATATTTGTCCAAGACCAATGCAATGCTAGTTTATATTTATTGTGTACAAGGGTTATTGCTCGTCTGATCGTTTCAAATGACGTCAATTGTCAATTACCATTTCCCGACAACTAATCATATCCTCGTTTGAAGTGGTCCTTGTTCCTAATTTTGACTCAAAAAGTCTTTCCGATCAGCGCCGGTCAATGTACGTCTGGTGGTGGTGATCTGAAAATCAAAAGGCGTGCAAGTGTTCCGTCGTAGCTGTTTCTCTCGGCTTTATTACTATTCATAAAGATGACTGGTTGAACTGTTGATGTCATCTCATGTCATCTTTGATTGTGATGCGTGTGCGGACAATGGTGGAGAAGGCCGTGGTGCATTAAGATAACAACCACGGAATAATGTGTTCTTGTCACATTCCTACCACATTATTGTAATTTTCGACAGTCTACAGAGTCCATTCTCAGTGTGTCCATTGGCTATGTACAGTCGGTGTGTACACGAGGCGGTCAACACGCAGTTGGACAAAAGGGTCCCTCTTCTCCCTTTGCTGGCTAGTTTTATCTATATTGCATTTTTCCTTCCTACTAATGATTTCTTGTGGCCAGAAATGAAATTCAGTGGAATTTTTCATAAGAATTAAACCGGGTACATGAAGCATAACTTTCATATATAAATAGTTGATGTCCTGTTGTGGTGCACCTATGAAGAAGAGGACGACAAAACTGTGAGGCATCAAGTTTATCTTCATCTTTCACTACTGCATTTAAATCCTTTCCTTATTGAATCAAACGATGATGATGGGGTTATCCATGAATGCGCGCATGGTTTCCTTACATTCATATACACTTTTGTCAGGCATCATTGTGTGCCCCGTGCGGCAAGGTCTTAAGAAACTAAAGTATTTTCTTGGCGACACTATTCAGAAAAATGAGACTAGGATTGAACCCTTTTCTTACTAACTGCTGCTCACTTGTATAACTTAAAACCTATTCTATTCTACTCGATACGCGTTGCTCTGAAGAATAAAACTGTCAACCAAAATAATACTTTAGTATATTATGTTGATGTTGGGCACGACAACAACGTTTTTTGTTCTAATGCTCTGTCGTCGTGCTACTTTGGATAATAACCACATATACACTATTCATACGCATTTTTCCTTGCTTATAAGAAGACCACGACTAACATAATACGGTGTTGATCGAACACAAATATGGTCATTTAGTTGCGTTAATGAGAAATTCTTTGAAAAAATATTTTAAGTATTAGGAACGTAAGTAGCTGTTTCGTACGTACTTACCAAGCCCTTCGTTAGCCCACACAATCGATACACCGAAATGTTCATTAATTTTAAAATGCATTCTTGAGAATTAAGTTTCGTTTAGTAAAGCCTAAGTTTTAAGTAGAAGGTTGATTTTCTTAAGAAGCTCACAGATTTTAATCTGTATCCATGTACAGTGCTGTAGACAAAGGGATTCCGCACACGTTCTTGACACTTTCCTTTGTCGGTTCTTAAAATGAGGAAGGAGTGTACTTTTTAAGTGTTTATGGAAAATAATTATGTGCATACTTAATAAGGCTGGAGACAGCGGTAGCCCTTTACGTCTGCAAGTTACTTAGTTCACTGAACTAACTTTTGACAAAATTTCCTAAAAATAGTCCACTGGTCAATTTTAATGAAGGGTCTTGGTCACTGCGGGGAAAGAACAAAGAAAGTCTTAAATACAACATTTAGCCTATAATCTTGAGAACCCCCTCTGGGCATGGACCTCAGTCAAGAAATAATTGTGACATCGTTTTTATCACACCAACATGTACCTGGTTATCAAAAGTTTGTTACCACCATCGCTTTAGAGATATGCAAATAGACATTTCAGTTGATGAACTACTAGGAGCAACCGTGTTCTTTATAGTCATTCAAGTCAATTTGCATGTGGTCAATTTGTGGAGCCTCGTTATAAATCATGGCTATTAAAAAAAGTTTCGCGTTTCACCAGTGTCACTCTGGTTATATGGTCTGACCCTATAATTTCTCAGTATTGACGTTTTCACGTCGTTACTATCAGAACTGTCCAAACTCGTTAACAAATTATGTAATGCTTGCCTGCCTAAAAAACATTGGTACAAACCGAATTTTTATTATGCACCAAGCAGGCTTGGAGAAGAAAAAAATTACTATCAAAACTAGATCCTTGTCACTGTTAATAGCAGGTCTAAAATCCCTGAAGAAAACAAAGGAGGGACAAAACATCTCAGACAGAATAGCAAATTCGAATCACTGACAGGCAAATACGAATAAAAAAATTACTTTTCAAATGATTACGTTTGATGATCTTGATAAATCCTGCAAGTAGCATCATCAGTATCAGCAGCAGGAGCGAACGTACGCAGAGTAAATGATTATAGTCATAAACCATCAACCGCAATCTTTTACGCCATGCATACATAAGTACTGTGTATAAATAGCAACGTGTTAAATACAGAGCTCTCTCTCTCTGTGAGCTGCAAAGTTGCAATTTTATAATAACAATAAAACTAGGAATGATATATATATATAAAGATGTGACCTGATAAAGCAAATTGGAAGCAGTTTTCAAAAGTGGTTATTCTCACAGTCTGATCGACTGAAAACATGTTTGCAACAAGAGGAACGACGACGGCAGCAAAGGTGATGATGATGATGATGGTGTTGAGCATGAGAGTTGCTAAAATGAATTGTTTTGAAGACAGGGAGCAAAAGTAAACATTAGCAACAGTTGAACATGCACAGAGACTAGTAATTAGAATCGGCAGTATACGAGAAACGCGAAGGTGAGAGAGAAGGGGGAACGAGAAAAGTTAGAGGAACATGGAAAGGTAAGAAGATGCCGTACAGTAGCAAGCAAGCCGGCGTGCAAACGAATTTAACAGGTAGTAAAATGCAGAAAACAAGGACGACGATGATGCTGAGAGAAGGACCGTTCCGGAGTTGGCAGAGCAGAGTTCAGTGAGATACAGAATAGATAAGAGAAGAGATAGCTGCAAACGTTCTAGTGCCACTACCACCTATTTATGCAAGGTAGTATTATAGAGGTGGCGTAGTAAGAACGTTAAAAGTAGAAAAAAAGCATTGTAATCAATTCTTTTTTTCTCTCTTTTAAACTTACATCAGTCAAATGAAACTGGACCAACAACAAAAATTCGATTTTTATGATCATCTTCAAATACAAGTGAATCTTGATGGGTATTTAATAAGACAGTTTTACAATTCATGAGCAGTCCGAACGCTAGAAAGCTTTCCCTTCCCACGCTTCCTTCGCAAAGCTGATGAGATGGGAGTATGTTATTACGACATGTTTATAGGAACGAATTACGTACAAAAATGCTTAAGTGTATTTTTGCAACCTTATTAGGCAGTTTGTACTTCTTTTCTCTACCGGTTGTTGTTTTTTACCCTTCGTTTCGTTTTAAAATTATATTTCTGGTTTTAAGTTTTGTTACTGACTGAAAGTCAGCCAGGCTAAAGTACATTTATACGTAAAATACACAGTAGTAGTGGTAATAATAACAATAATAGAGAGGATGATGATGATGATTTTTGTGCCTCGCCTCCTTCTCTGCAATAAAAAGGATTTTTACTTGTCAGGCGTCTGCAAATCTGAATTTATTTCTTGTTATTGCCAGTTCGTAAAGATAGAGACAGTGCTACTGTTTACATTTACTGATGATGTAAGCATGCACCTACTGTTACGTACAGGTTCAGATTTTGAACAATTAATTAATTTGTGCCAATTAACGAAAGAAATAAGTGCTGACCAAAGAATAAAAACGTACGCAGTATAACGAAGTAATTTAATTCAACAGTGATCGTGTCAACCGTCATTTTTATTTCAGTTTTACGTTACAGTTAAGACTTTAAGCACATATTCACACCATAACAGTCTGGGATTGGAATCATTGCACATCGAGCGGGTAGCCTTTGTGGTGATTCAACACCTACCAACTACTACTACTACTACTTACTACTAGTATATATACCATTTTTGTGCATACGTTGTTATCTTATATAATGAGACGACGGCAAACACAATGCAACTGAACAAGAACCGTCCCATCTGATAAGCTATCTCTGGTGGCGTCGCGCATTTTCTTGGCATCACGACCGCCACCACAACAACAACAACAATCCATCTCTGCCGTAAATTCAGGCTTGATAATCAAAGCTTTTGTACTAAAACCGTGAAATACACATAAATCAGGCTTGTTTTTCGTTCTTCAACAATCAATATATAATATTCCAAAGGATTTAATGGCCCCAGTCGTATGCCACTTTGCTTTCTGTGCAAACATCCTTTTACCTTTTATTTTCGTATAAACAATCAAGTTTTAATCAAATAAAATACGGTTTTGATAATGATGGACTTTGTTCTCGTAAATTGCGTAAAAAATCCTTTCTTCTTCAGCTACCGGAGTTACGTCATAAACTTTCCCAGGGAATCACCATCTCATTCTTCGTAAAATCGTTTTTCGTGAACCCTCGAAAAATAATAATAATAATAATAATATGCAAACGCATCTGCCTTAAAATCTGTATAATCAATCAATGTAGAGAACTGTTTGCATAATAAATAAACAATTTTGCAAATCTATAAAAAAAACTTTTTATCTTTGCTGTAGCTGTGAGCTAAATACCAGTTGTACGCTGGTCCCACGGTTAGCAGAGAGGTATAATAAGTAATAAAAAAGTGAGTTTTAAGAGGAAGGCAAGATAAATACAACCATCATCTACCATTTTGTATGTTGTTAATTGGCAAGAAGAGAAAAAGATACACACACACACGGTTGTAGTCTATTTTGACTGACAGACAAGGTACTTCCCTGTATTCACAATAATTACACATTTTGTCAATACTTCTCATCACATTATAAATGCTGGTAATGTTTTCCATTTCTTCCGAGAAACTAATGATGCGAGTGTATTTAGATGTTTTTTTTGTTATCATCCAAAAACTAAGCACTGTAATTTTGATTACCTCTACTGGTGCTACTGCTGTGAACCTTGAAAGATTTCCAGGTGGGTGCCAAAATGTTTTCACACGGTTGTCAGAACTTTTTACCTTTTATTAAGCATCCCAAAAGAGTATATAACAGATTAATAGATTGTTGGAAATGTGTTGGCAAAAAGTCGTCATATTCATTTACCTATCAGTTTGCGTGATTTCAATAACAGATGCTGTGAATGAACAGATCCTTTTACCTTGTACCATCACCACCACCACCACCGTCATCTCTCATCTAACCGACAGTGTAAAAAATACAAAGTAAGAAGAATAATTGTGGGTATATGCCTGTATAAAAGTTAACTAATTAAACATCCCTTTTATTCTAAAATTTTTAGCATGACGAAGATAATCGAATGATACTAATAAAAATGAAAGTAAGGTAAAATTTGTTTAATGCGATCTAAAATAAAATGTATGCAAGAGGAGGACTGAAAGAGTATACGTATTAGAAGACATGCACGATATCAGCATTAATTAATAATTAGGTACCGTCAGGACCACATCGAAGCCGCTAATGTGATGGTTTTGTATGTAATTCGTCGTTTTATTTACCCGTCAGCTTGTTTTCGGCTGCGTAAAAGAAAAGGGATTTTTTCGTACATGTACAAATGGTGCGCATTGTAAAAGTAATTTTTAAAAATGATGAGATTTTTTTTTTAAACTACACCGTAGTTGTTGTATATTTTTTTGCAATTTTGGTATTTCAAAGGACCCGAGGTAATTTTCATAAATATTACATTGGTTTATTTAGATTCGTAACTGTTTCTTGATTTGCAATTAATTCAAAGTGGAAAATGTTATTGACTTAATGTATTTATAAGATGGAAAGAAAACAAGCTTCTTTCTCTTTGTAAGCAGCCGTTTAATTTCGAAAAAACCTTCAACTTGACTTTGGCATTGGTCAATTTCCCTGTGGGATCTTTCTTTCGTTTACAACCGAAATATTACAAAGTGTACACAGGGATGCCTATGCAATTATGCAAATGCAAAGTGAATATTATTGCTCGCTTCAAGGCAATCTCCCTGTTGTGCTATAGAGAGAGCTAAGCTAAAGCGTTGCAATTCAGCTTGTAATGTTATAAAAACCTTGGACTAATCTGCATCTCCCGAAAGACAAGTCATCCAACAGCAGAGAGAAAAAAGTATGTCTAAAAGTAATTGTAAACGTCTGTTAAAACGTCCTAAATTTAGAAGAAAAAAAGCAGAGAGAGTGAGTGGGTAATAAACCAATTATTATACACTCTTGATTCCTCTGGACAAAAATATGCAACGAAGACCAAATGTTGTTTGCATAACTTTCCCATCATTTGTTTTACACACAGAGGCTCTCTCTGTTTCATATCTCTTCCTAAATACTACCTGCGCGTCTCTTTGCTCGGTTGTACCCACCATCGTAATCATCATCATCATCACGATCAGTGTACAAAAAACAAGATTACTACATTCCACCCTGTTTCTCCCTACTTGTTGCGCCGAGTGGCCAGTCGTATAATCAAGAGCTGGTCCTTATAAATTGAATAAAAATGAGCGTGTGCCCCAACCGATTTAGATTGCGATTACACTTGAGGCAACGCAACACCTGGACAATGTGTTGCAAATATAAAAGTATAATTGTGGGAACGGTAGGTACGTACATGTTCTCAAACAGAAACACGTCTACAGATTGGGCACACACTCTTGTTTTTCTATCTTGTTCTCTATAATAACTCATCATGCATATCACGTATATAGGTAGAGGAGTTATGTAAATATTATCGAGCTTATATCTGGGACGAATTGGAATCCGGAATAAATGATTGTTTTTTCCGTTTGTTCTTATAATGTATGCATTAACAAAGGAGAAAAAATTACAGATAGGTATGTATATTTATTTACGCCGTACTATTCATTTACATTTACATACATATTTAAAACCGAAAAATACGAGAAAAGTATTAAACGATTTAATGCTATTACGTCTCTCCGCTAACGTATCGTCAGCTTATTTTTATACCCACATTTCAAAGTTAATAAAAAAAAAGAAGATGGAAACCTGTCTACATAAAAAGGTAGTCAAAGCATCACTTTACTACACATATCAGGCTTTATCGCACACTGGTTATAAGAGCGTATTCATTACTGTGATAAAACAATAGTGGAGTCGGTGGTGGTGGTGGTGGTGGTGGTGGTGGTTGTAGGAGCACTCCAATCAAACAAATAATGATAAACAGGGCACACTATTGAAGCACAACCTCTTATTCATCTATCTCAATACCTATTAGATATTCATATCTTTAACACGGTCCGTAGTGCTCATCATTAATATCTTTGATAGGCACTGTCCTACTATATCTCCGCAAAAAACGGACAATAAAGTGAAGCCGAAGCCAGTTATGGAGGTAGTGAGTCAACAGGAGAAAGGAATAACAAAAAAAGCAACCAGAAAGGCAAGCCAGGACATATTATAATAATGCATGCTGTGGTTATGGCACAGATAATACACTTCAGCAACAAACGAGCTCTGGGTTAGAGAGTGACAGAGAGAGAGAGAAGAGAAGAAGAAAAAAGAGATACAAGAAGCTGTATTGATAGCACGCAACAAGGTAGATAAATGGATGGATAGAATGGAACGTGAAAAAAGTTGATTTGCTTGGCCTTTCGCATTGTTCTCCTATTGTGTGCCCCTTCACCATTCACACCTGTTGCACTTTCCCACGTTCTTTGCTCAATCTTTCTCTCGCTCGCTGGTGCTCACACCAGCAGCCCAACAACTCGCCTCGCCTCAAAGCAGCAGATTCCTCTGTACTCGCTTTGCCAGCATAACAATAAAAACAACAACAACAAAAAAATCATAAAAAATAGCATCTGACGTACGGAGGTATGCAAGTACGTCGTACGAAACGGAGCGTTTTTTTCACGTTACCTGTTTATATGTCATGCAATATGATTATGACTGACCTTAAATACCTATAAACTCCTTGATGTGTGTAAAAGTATGCGTGTTATATAAAAAACAACTGCATTTAGCTACGGTTTATCGCCCTGTTATGTTAGCTATTTATCTGCGACGTATTGTCTTTTAACATTTTTTTTATTCTTTTCCTTTATTTTTCCTTTCTTCGAGTAGAACAAACACGCAGTAATTACAAAGATAACTACGCAGATACAGTATCAACAGTAAATTATGTGAATACGCCTGATAAAAGAGAAATGCGAAGATGCGCAGTAAGTAAGACCGGGAGAAAAATTCAAATGTTGAATGTCGTACTTTACTTAGACAATCTTGCACATTTACATATTATTAGTGTAATTGAAGTTGTTGCATTGGGGGAAATGGCATGTGTCCACGCTGCTGGGGCCAGGCAAACAAAAATTATTATAGCTAATTACGGTCTGTTTGGTATGCCAAGAAATTATTCCGCACATATTTTGCAACACTGTATCTCTATATAGGTTCTCTTGAGAGACACAGGCGGCAACGTGTCCGCCCATTTTCTCAGAAAAAGCTCAAGTGTGGCAACGCTCATCAGTAATCCTAGCTTGTTGTGTTGTATCCTTTTGGAATGCCTGTGCAAGAATGTGTAATGAAAGCAAATTGTTTCATTATGGGAGAAAAGAGAGAGAGAGAGAGAAACAATCTCTGAATTGAAATGTAAGAAATTGTAGTAGGTACATCAGATGGCACACGGTCTCCTTCTCGTCACGTATGTCCGGATTTCGTGTGTCATTATTAATATCAAGCAGCGCCTTGGAGAATTGGCATGGAACAACAACAGCAGAAGACTAGATGAGAGTATGAGAGATGAAAGAATGCAAAATGTGATTGTCTACCGGGCAGTTTACCAATAAGTACACAACAAACCACCACCAGCATGTCTTTTTATTGTCTTCGCTGTTGGCATCTGATACAAAAGACGATTTTGAGTTTTCTTCACAAGATTAAATTTTACTTACATACCACATACTGGATGATGGTGATGATTCTCTTGGTGTGGTAACTTGATGTCATGCCCTCTTCGCTCCTCTGAAAAACAGCTGCCGTCAAATTCATATCGCAACTTTGTCTTCGCTCCTCAGATTCACACATTGCACGCCAAAAACATTTTTCTCTTTCTTCATTGTTTCTTTTCATTCATTGTCCGGTTATTATACCTAAAATAATTGATGATACTGATCGCTAATGATCATGAATATCTTTTCTTCACATTGTACGGCAGAAGTATTGTTGAATACTAACATGACTTTGTAATACTAATAAAAATATTATTATTATGCCAAGCCCATATAAGACTGATGGTGGCAAAGTCGTTCCTTTTATTTCGTTGTGCCAGAGCTTTGTGGAAGACTCTTTTATTTTCTCCGCAGACACATTTTGTACACCACCACCGGCAGCAACCAAAGTTCATTCAGGTTTTTCCTATCTCTGAACTGCCACCGCCACCACCAGCTTTTGGCCACATCGTCAAGACGTAATTTCTTATTCAGAGAATTATCATTTGCAAAAGGCTTCTTCTGAGATGCTGCACTGATTACTAATAATCTCATGTTTTAAATGCTTCATTAGAGTTTGCCCAAGACAGTTATCAAAGCCACAGAATCTGACAAGGGACGTGCCCCTCTAGGTTTATTCAATGAAATGATAGTGTTTTTTTTCGGTTTACAGGAAGGATTCATTGAAAAATACATCTTTCATTCACGAAATTTGACGGTGATTTCGACATGCTCGCTTGCCACCCGTTCTTTCACTAGTGAATGCCACATCCGCATCGTAATTTTATTATCATTCTAACTATTCTCGCGATATACAATGAGCGTATATAGTTTAATTTACCGATAAAAATCCCTTTGTAGGGCATCACGCAGATTAATCTCATCTCTCTCAGGGATTAGATTACAGGAACCAGTTCAGTTGATTGAATGTGGTCTTAATAAGAAACATGACCAAAGTTAAAAAAGTAAATAAGGCAGGTTGCTTTTCCCATCAATATCAATGTATGTAGGTGTATCTTTCGAAAAAGATAACATTTATGTACGCTGTATTTAAAATGTGCACTTGTTTCAGTCCCTACTTATTATTGCGGTTCTTCATTAAACAAAGACGAAAAATCTTACTTTTTTTGCAAAAAGGGTGCTCCATTTATCACCTTTTTATATGCATGCAGTAGTATTGCAGTAAAACAGATATATACGCCCTAGGCCAAAAAAACGTTACGATCATTCCTTTCTTCGCAGCTCACCTTGTTTTTATCCAACTCTCTCTCTGCTTTCCCATCGATTGACCGAAATCGTGCAGTGGCCAGGTGGCGACCGTCAAATTCCATACCCGAGGATTCATTCTCAATTCCATGGGAAAACTAAACAGATTGCTCATCTTCGTCATCTTTTCTCCACCTTTGCTACATATTCTGCTGGTCCAACCTCATTAACATTGCCAGCATGTTCTCTCTCTCTCTCTCTGGTTACGTTACGGTTACACTAGTTGCTTCTGTGTGAGTACAATTGTTATTAAATTATGTAGGTAAGATCTGAACATTTTTACGCAGAGAATTTTTTTATACAGGAGGTCCTTTCTTAGCATTTTATGAATGAATTTGGTTCTAATCGTGAAAGTGAGTACCATATGTGTACTAATTTACCACATAAAACAGGTTCATCTTTTTTTACTCATTTACTATAGGATCATTCACAATCACGATCCTGCTGAAATGATGTGTTCTCCAAGAGCATTTGTCATTTTACAATTATTACGTAAAATCTGAAAGTTTACTCCCTAGACATTTTTCGGCGAATATGGTATGACTCCCCCCGACTGATTTTCGTATTAATATTGTTGTTATTGCTTAACCTGTACAGAATTTTTCCACGGAAAGCAGAGTTTACGCTGAAAAAAAAGTAATCTTATTTACAATGTAATTCACGTCGCCTACCTTTTGTAACGTTCCATTATTACCCGTAATGATAATTATTCCTTTCTGTGTGTGTGAGAGGTCATTTCCTTATGATGTTCCCTTTCTTTGTCTTCAAAGCTCCTGGTACGACCACGTAGTCAAGCCAGTCAAGTGTTGACAAGCTGCAGGTTTTCGGGTGCGCGTGATCGCTCTTTTACAAGAACAAAGAAACTGTACCTCGTTCCTCCCCAAGTGTATAAATCTTCTCGTCATGTTTCGATTAATTGTTGTGCCGTTGCATACAGGTTATGCCCAGCAACAGGAACACGACATCATCAGTGGCAAAAGTGGTGCTGTTACTAGCTGAGCTTGAAAAACACTTGTGCTTGTGCCGATCCTGGGATGCTCATGGCAGTTATGTGGTCATCGCTTCTTTATATGCGTATATATATATTTACGTTCTTGTTTTCTTTGTGATTGACTGACCTGCTATAAAATCATTTCATTCTCGGCTTTCTCTGCTTGCAACATGACGCTAATTTCCCACAACGTTTGCACTGTTGACTCGCAAAGAACGCTTATTGCTTTGAAGGACACTACTGCTTTTACAACGATGACTGACTGGATCAAAAGCGCTGTTGCTGTATGGTACTACAAGTTGGATGATGTGTAATCATTTTTCAAGCAACTGACATAATTGGCAAATTGTGTGTAGTCGTAAGAACGGCACAAAGGCACTGGCACTACTAGTAGTAAGCAAACAGCACGCGAAATATACTTGTTTGCGCTCTCTCTCTCGTCTTTCTTCTCCCCGTAAAAATCCTGTTTGGGATTTAGAATTTTGTAAATCACCTGCATGCCTTGCAATAAGTGAGGCTTTTATGACAGTGTCAAAATAATGGCCTTTGTTTCGAAACAATCAAAACAGCCAGCACCACTAGGGTGTAATGAGCTTATTGGCCATTAGTCTGATAATGCCAGGTAGATAATAATAATTGCGCATGTGTACGTACGTGTACGAATTGTCGATGTTATGTGGTCGTCGGTAATTTTCTTTTATTATAGTACGAAAAAGCGCATAAGTAGGTACCATAAAACGGAACAAGTAGGTACCTAAAGTGTTTTCTTTTCTTTATTTAATGGGATGATGATGAAGCCACCTGGAAGATCAAAAAAATATTGCATCAATTGTATAAACGATTACATTGGATTGACTAGTAGTAGTGGATCTGCATATCAAATTGAATCGATATCTCGTGTAACATTAAATGCTATTACCTATATATGTGCCTATTATCTCTGTCACTGTATTACATAAGCAGCGAGTTTGGTATATTTTTTTGAAAGCTCATGCAAAACCATTAAGAAACCCTACCAATGATATTTTACAATACCAATCATAACGAAAACAAAGAGAATCCTGATCAAAATTAATGTAATTGGCTGGCAATTTACTGAAGGAATGCCTTATTTTGTTTGAAGCGCAGGTTACTATTCGCATTTTTCTAGTCTCCTAACGAGAAACATTTCTGAAGTTTGTGTTCGTGTTGGAAAAAATGAAGTAAAATGATTGTTATCATTAAACTTTGACAGATGAAACTCGAATGCTTGAATCTGTAATCTGTGTATGTAGTAGTGTTGTTGTTGTTGTTGTTCATCGGTAATGGTAAATTGTGGTAATATCCACATTATAAAATACATCCAGCGACCAAACTCTGCACGTATTTCAAGCTGCTGCGCTGCGACATACTCAGGCATGCTGGGAATCTTGACAAATTCATGAATTAATTAACTGACTACTTGTTTAAGTTTTTGATTACGTAATGGGCACACCATGAATTATTATGTAAGTTAATAAACTTATCATGTGTACCTGCAGGACAAAAAAAAGTTGTGTGTTTCATTTAATAACGCAGTGTGGAAAATAAGAAACCAGTGCAGGTAACGCTACGTCTTGTGTTTATAATATAAGTTGAATACAAAAAACAAAATCTAGCGTAATTATAAATTCAAAAGACGTTTTGTACGCTGGTGAAAATTATTCAATCTAAAATGTAAAACCTGAAAATTTGATTATAAAAAATCCAAGATCAAGAAAATATTTTTTAGTTTCCACAAGGGTGTCCACGCTGATTGAACAATTTTTCATGAATGATTTATGTGAATTTAAGATGTTTCAATTCTGCATACGTAAGTAAAATTGCCAACAATTTAAATACTTCTACTGTATCAGCAGGGCATATATATTTTACTATTCAAATATCAAATTACATATTGCTACACACACAATATACACAGAATATATATAGGTTGATAATATCATTTCATTACTCCGTAGTCGTACAAACGTAAGTATTAAATTACGGACTTTGGATATTTAACAGTATAATTGTTTTTGTTTCTCCGCCATCTGACGATGAGGGTAGAGTTAATGAGCGCCCGCTTTTTTCTGCGGAAACCGTCTCTACCATTCACATTAACACATTAGAATAAGAATCTGTATGCACGAAGATTAATAATAATTTGAAATGTTTATTATTTTAATGGTGATGGTGAAATCTAAGAAGATTGGAATGAAACAAAAAAAATCTCGGGTCAACAGGAGAAAAGGTTAATCGATGCCTTCTGCGCTCACGAATGGTGGTGGTGGGATTGGGATTATTCATTTACACTGGAGAATTCAAGTTCAAGCACAGCGTGTGATAAATGATCGCACAACGTTCCATTACAAAACACAGAAAACTTTCAACTTCTGTGTATATTTTCAATTTTTCAGCCTCCTAGGGATTTATGATAATTGGAGGTACATAAAAAATTTGAAGGTGAATCTTTTTCAAGGGAAATTAAATATTTTTTTTCTCCATACAACAATGTTTCTAGTTGCGTTAAGTTTAGTGTGTAACACGCGGGTCGAAAGTCGCAGGTGTGTGTGTGTGTGTAGTATTGATAAGTTCCCTCCTGTGAATAATATGGCTATTAAATTTATGTACATGGGAATCGTTAGGAATGAAGAGGTTGTCAATTTATCTGACTATTCTGGTGGATTCTTCTCTTTAACCTTTGTACGCAGTCAACCACCCCTACAACCACCACCACCAGCAGCAGCAGCAGCAGCTTAAATTAAATTGGTAGAATTACTGCAGCAGGAGCTGTGATGAGTAATTATCGCGAATTAGGATTTAGAGTGGTGGAAAATAGTGGAAAGTAAAAGTAATATTGGATAATCATTATCATCAAATCAACTTTTTTTCTGCCACTTGGTTATTATTTCACCTTCTACGGAGAAACTGACTTTTTTCCATATCTTTTGGTGTTAACATAGTTGTGTCTAAAACGTGCGTGTGGTCTCCCCACCAATGCCTGACAGGTTGGAGCAATTTAGCTGTTATAACGTGTAATTAGTACTTTGAGCTGCTTGTAGTTGCAATAAATACAATAAAGTTGGAGAGAAACCCAGATTAAAATGCATTACCGAAAGAAAAATGATAAATTCTCATTCTCACAGAATGACCTGACGAATTCCCCGTTTCTGTGCTTTTGAATCTTACAGACAAATTTTGACAAATTGTTAAGAATCGCAGAGGGCGTAAATTATAATTAATGCCAGAAAAATAAGGAATCCTGCAGCGCTGTTGATGGCACAGGTGGCTAAACATGCTTGTTTGACATTCCATGATGGGGGGCATTCAGGAAGCATAAAGGCATAGCTTCTTTATTCTTTGTATTTTTTGTAATTTTTTTAGCAAATTACTACAATAATTGCATTTTTCATTGAACTACTAAAGGAATAGCTAAAGACAACTGCTAACTGGTCCGTACCATACTCTTACAATCTAAATTAAATTAGAACAATGAATTTCCTTTGTTTGCCATCCAAAAAAATACAAGGAACGTTGTTGTGTGCAAATTATTATACAAGCTACACAATAATAGCGATACAAAAGGAGCATACCAAGCATACGGCATACGCATCCCAAATCCAAACGCAAAATAACAAAAGCAGCAAAGCGCACAAGCAACGCACACACTGTACACACGAAAGGCATCATGAATACGCGTGCAGACTTGAAAACTTTTCTTTTAAAAGGGAAATACGTTATATTAAACGTTTACCCAAAGCCATTTCTTTTTAACAAAAAATGTAAAAAAATGTGTTTTATTATGTAACTTTATGCTTGCGACTTGCGTCTGTCATCCCGGTTGCCAATTTAAAAGATATATTTCTTTATCAAATCGCCACAAAAGAGAAAAAAACTTTTTTGTAAGCCTTTTCAGAAAAGGGTAAGCTTTAGATTTCCCAAAACTGATAAAAATAATTCATGTTTGATATAAAGAAGTGATCTAGTCGTTTTGCTGTTGGGCTCCTTTTGAAACACACCCTAACTTATGTAACTTTGGTTGTAGTAAAAAAAAATCTGGACTAATAGAATATGTATATAAAGGCAAGCATACACACACACTGGTTTAATTTTCACAACACATGGCGCATGCATTCGTCACGCTACTACTATTATTATTGTAATTTTTTTGTCTAGAGTGGGATATTCCTGGTAGTAGTAAAAGCCGTCGTAGTAAAAAGTGACCCTTATGCTGACACACATTCATCGTATTACGCTAACGTGATGACGATGATTATTATTCCAGCAAGCATGGTAGAAAAAGGCGGTTGTCAGAAAAAACGTGTGTGTGTCGAGTGGTGCTAGAGTAGGTATGCACACGTAGGGAGAAGAAAATAAGCGGGCTCTTGTTACTACCACAAGGAGACTACTAGGTAGTAGTGGTCGTCGTCGTAGTAAAAATGAGCAGTTAGGGACATGAGATGCTCGCGTAAGACGTGTGTTGGGCAGGTGGACACATTTGCGTGGGAACGAGCTCGAGACGCGTTTTCCACGACGTTCCCACGATCCGACCAAGAAGTAGTTAAAGAACAAGATGATGATGATGTGTTTTTCTCTCTCCAGTGGCCTTTCAGCCCGCTGGTAACCCCAGAAGCAAAAAAGCAGCTAAAGCAATCAAATGGGATGCATTGCGATGCACCTTTTTTCCCCTATTCTCCTTCGGCTTCTATTCCCTATTGTACCACTACTACAATTACGTACACATAATAGTTTACACATTATATGCCCATATACATATATACCTACTACTACGTACAAAAACGTGCTCACATATATAATGTTTAATGTCAATATACAAGTATGCCAAGATGAAAAGGAGTCCATATAGAGTGGTAACAGAAGCAGCGTAGTCGGGCATGTTATTATTAATGCTATTATCATGATTACCAAGGATTTAAGGTTACGACGAGTAAAAGTGAAATAGCAGCCGGTGTGTGCTCCTGGCATGTAGTGCACACTTGGCCGCTGGTTGTTGTGGGATGCCCCAGAGAATGGAGGAATCTCTTATTTTTCCGACTTTTGCCTCTATATCTCTAGATATATCCACGTAAGATCCGTGTACGTATATAATACACCAAATCTGATCTAATCATGGTGATTTTAGATTGTTCATCAATAGATGCTCTTTTTTAAACCTATAAACGTGGACGCACACTATAAATATAAATCTACAGGGACGGATCTTGGTATTTTTTAGATGAGGGACCCTGTGAAGATGTTATTACAGACACGGAGATGTAGAGAGACCTCATTAGAATTTCAAAGCTTCTTTATTTTGTCCCACGGCAAGTGCTGCTGCTCATAATGATAGACAAAGGGTACTTAAATTCAAATAGCTCTCTCTTCTGCTTTTCTCATCATCCTCATCATCATCTTTCATTTCACTACGGTATGCATTGATGTACACGTATTTAGAAGGTTTGTTTTCTTATCAGGATGATAAATTTGACGTTACGCTGATAATCCTACATAAAGATAATGTATACTGCTACCTATATATTTTTCCGTATAAGCTTCGAATCAGCGTTAATAATCGTCATTGGTGCTTTTGTTTAATCTCTTGACTAGCTAATAGAAATACTCTTGGGAAAATTTGAAGCCCTGGGTTGGGACGACCGTGCATCATCATCATCTTGGAAAGACTTTCTTTTACCACACCTCCTCAAGACCAACTTTAGTTTAAACACGTGCCTTATACCCTCAGGGGTATGCACGACCAAAAGCATCTTTTTCCAGGAAATAATAAAAAAATAAATAAAAAAGGAGGGAAGGATTGAAATATTGAAGGATTGAAGGGCGAGTAACAATGAATTGTTGAACCGGTAGCAGTATCAAGTGTTTCGCAAATTATTTATATTTTCCGTTTCACATTACCCTATCAGATGAGGATGACCTTAATTTATTGAGATAATGAATACTGAAGAAGTGGCATGTACACACGCAACGCAACATAAATATGTCGTTTTATGATGAATTTTGCATCCGGGTATAATGAACTTTTGAGAGTAACCCCTTCACCCAAATCAGTAACAGTTTGGCTACATGAAAACTTCAAAATATTTACCCTTCGGCCCCTAATTACTATCCATAGAATATTCTTCCTCCAAAATATCAATTTTTACCTCTTCCTCCTCTGATTTCAAAGAAGACCTCTCTGGAAAGGATCATCCTCGTCTAGTGCCGCCGTTTTTTGTGCGGGATGATAATAAAGTTGAATTCACGGTTTGTAATAAGAGCATCAGATTCACTTACACATTCCTTTGTAAAAAGAGTGGCCTTCATCTTGAACAGCAAGTTTACCGCCACCCTGAGACCTTGCTCGCTTGTGGCCATCCTTTTCCTTACATAATCCCTGGAATTCCAAAGTGTGTCCATCTGTTCTGTTTTTAAAAAATCTTCATCCAGTAATGCAGAGAGAGAGGTTCGTATATTTCGTACCAATTAACAAGTAGCAATTTACAAAACAAGACCGCCATGATTTTCAACCCGTGTCATTTAGACATTATGAATTTTACATGAGAGTCGAAGATTATTACTGGGCAAACAGGAAATCTCTCTTTTTTTGTAAACGGAGAAGAAAAGGGGCCAATTATCAACTCAAGAATGAACACCAGAGGAATGCATTATCAAGGGTACCCTCAAAAATTCGTTTTAATTTCCATTTTTTAGAGAAAAAAAGATGTTCAATTTTCGAGTTGGTCTTTTCAAAAACATCCTTTGTTCTTCCTCCTACGGGAAAACAACAACTACCGCGCACCAATGTAAATGTATGCGCTGCTGGAGTTGAAAATAGTATACTCGCATACCGACATGCTCAACAAGAAAAAATCTAAAACACAAGAAAACAAGAAAATCTTCCTCTCGTACATGTGTTCAAGGTACGACGACGAAGACGACGACGTGGAAAACAATTTTTTTTTCGGTTTGACGTTGCGGTAGGCACGAAATAGCTGGACACCACACACTGTAGATACCATATTTCAAAGAGGAAATGAGCAAGTGTTCTTTTTTCTAGCATGATAACTTAATGTATCGTGTGTCAGAGCAAAGTAGCTTTTTTTGTTTTTTTCTCTCTCTCGGTGTATGAAGAATGGACAATGAAGTGTTCTGTTTTCTGCGTCAAGTTATTTGAGACGCAGTGTAAAAAACAAGAGGGTAAATATACACTTTTGCTGCTGATGATGGTGGTGGTAATCGTATAGGATAAAGTGGGGTTGTTAAAGAATATATATTTTCCTCTCTTTCAAGTTCAAAGCTAACAATATTGTCTAGACGGAAAATGAGGTAACAACAAGAGGCTCATTGATGATGGAGTAGAGAGAAAGGAGCAAGAGCGTTGAAGAAAATGAGAAGGGGCAAATAATGTGGGTTCATTCCTCCCTCTCTCTTGCTGGCTTGTCATTTGGATTTTTGCTGTTTTAGCTCCTTTCGGGTCGGTTCCCTTACAGTTAGCAGAGTAGTTAGCACCACCACCACTGCCCAATTTCGGTGAGCATGAACATACCGAAACGAGTGAGAGAGATTGGATCCCTTTCACTTGACGACTTGTTCAACTGCTTTAAAATTTGAAAGTAAGTAGCTGCCTACTTTGATATATCGTCATGTGTGAAGGAGGAAGGGAAGATTATTTGTTATTATCGTATTATAGGTTATGTGTTAAATTGGTGGCACCTCCACACTTGCAGAGTTAAAAAATGTGAGTAAACCTAACACATTGCGCAGGCTCTTCCAAGAAGGTCTCTTTTTTTTCGAGTAATTTTTAAAATGTAAATTCCTTCGTGTTGGTTGTGTGTGGGACCACATATCACATCACATATCCTTATTATTTCTTCTTCGTTACTTTATCCTATTTTCTCCGTCTTCTGTGAGAGGGAATACATATATTTCTTTGGCCGTTAAACCATCAGAATTACAGAAAATCCATGAACAAACACCAGATGGATGAGCTGAGAGATCTTGTGCGTCGGTAAAATATTATGGCTGAGCTTTCAAAACAAGGGAAAATTATTATTTTACAGGGAGAAAATACCGTCATCACGAGATGACCTGGTTGAATAAATATAT